>LZPO01066311.1:304743-336233 GCA_001675575.1 Neotoma lepida | reverse complement strand
TCACCCTCCCCTATCTCATTAATTGTGTTTACATTGTTCACTCACTGTGGTTCTCACAGTCTGAGCATCCTCTTATTTTCTGCCCTTTTCCTCATTCTAGAATCACTGCTGCTTTTCATCTCACCTGATTTTTCTTCTTCCCTGCCACCATCCTCACAGGTCATCCTCACACCTTCTCTCCTGATAGAGGGAAGATGAGGCCCCATTGTTACCCTGCTTCCCCTGCCATAGCTGCATGAGTCTTTGAGGTTGAGGAACATGCTCTCTCTCCCTTCCTACTAAGGACCCACCTAAACATTCACTGCATAGCAATGGGGGTAGAACTCTGTTGCTGGCTCTGCAGCTGAAGTTTCGCTGTCTCTGACACCTGCGGGCAAGGGGTGGGTAGACACAGAGTCAATGATATAGATTCTAGGGGGTTGCAAGCAAACTTGTTTATTAAACAAAGGGCTGAAGTATTTATGTGTGGCTTTTTGGCAGGCTTTTGCTCCTAGATGCTGTGGCATTTCTTGGTTGGCTCTTGGCTGCACATCATCATTTTCCAGTTTGGAGTTTTTGGGTTAGATTTCCTCTGGCCAGAGTGCTCTCTGTGCATGTCACAGCTCATTGTTTGCTTAAAGAGTGGCCCAATGCTTTGGCCTTACCTGCCTCATATCAGTGTTTTTATTTTATTTTGTGGCTGCTAATGAGAATTAGAGTTCTTTGCTCTAATCTTGTCCTCACCTCGTGGACTCCCCACTAGCATTTGGACTGTGCCTATGTTAGGTTTGCCTGCCTGACAGGCTCTTACCCTTCACTGACTACAATCCCTTGAAGGGTGGGTCCCTGAAGAGCACCAAGGGTGCAAGAGCATTAAACAGAGGCATCATGAATTTCTATGACCCAGGCTCTTCCTACTTCCTTAGGGGGGTGATGATCAGAGCATTCCAGAGCCATTACCAGTTGCAGGGTCATCTTGTTGACACAGCACTGCCAGGAAACATGCTGTAGGAAACACTGAAACAACAGAATTATTAAGACTACCGTTCCCCCTATCAATCCCCATGCTACAATTTTTGAAGGGTCAAGGATTGATTTTATGTGATCTCAAATTTGAGCAAAGAATGTTATAGACACCTCCAGTGGTTTCACAGGCGTGGAGTTCAGCCTTAAGATTTCATTCGAGAGTTGTACCGTAAGATATAAGAACTCTTTGTTCCACAGTCCCAACATGATTTCCCTTAACTGACTCCTGGCTTGTGTTATATTTGAGACCAGATAAGGGATTAAACAAAAGGAAGAGAATCGGGGATCACGGTTTCCTCTTACCAGCCATCTTAATATCCGGATTTTTTCATTCAATGTATCTATTTGTTGTTGTAAATTAAGTATAGCAGAATGAAAATGGGCATTAATTACCTGTAGAGTACTTAATGCTTGGGCTGATTCTTCTATGGCCATATTAAGTGTAGAGGCAGTGGCTCATGTTTGGATGAGGGAGGCAGTGGCTGCTGCCCCTCCTGCCACAGCAAGCAAAATGGCAGCTGTTATTGCTGCTGTTATCCCAAAATCTCTTTTTATCCTAGTCTGTTCCATCAATTCCACTTTAAGATAGTGTGCTACATTATTTAGTGGTATCCAAATGAGAGCAGGAATACATACCAAAACTGCACAAAGGGCCTGGTTTGCATTCCAACAGGCACCAAGCTAGCATATTGTCTTGGTGCAATTTAGCTCAGGCTGTGAAGAGTTGGTTAATATGAGGGAAAAAGGGGTCTTTACACAGATGGGGTGCCCATGAAGGTAAAATTCTTTTGTTGTTTGATAGAAACAACATTTGGAGGGCTCAAATGATTCATTAGCAGTAAAGGATCCATTAGAATAACCTCCTCCACTTAAAAATAGGAATGCTCTCATATCTAAGCAAGCATTGGTTCCACATAGTGGCCAATTGACAAACAGAGGCCAAATGGCCAGTGCTGGAGAACAGCGAGAGAAATCAAAGGGGCCTAGTGGGTCATTGGCCCACAGTGCTCTGAGCCAGATCCATAGGTCCTTTCCCCCTTTCACTTTGTAGGGTAGGGAGGCAGAGATACAAAAGTCCCAATTGATTGGCAATTCAATATCAGTGGGATAACCCTGCATTTTCTGACAAAAGGGGTCAAGGAGCTGTTTAGCAGCGTGTGTGCCCTTTGTATATAAACTTTTAGTGGTGGGCCCTATTAAATTGAGGCCTCACACTGTTCCTGTAGTTCCATTTCCTTTAAAATCCCCTGTGGAGTAGTAATAAAGGGGAATTCAGCCCATATTATTGAGGCCCACATCAAAACAGATGTCCTCTGTCAGGTTTACAAGTCCAGCGGTATAATTCACCACCTTTAGCAGTGAGTTGAATGGGAGGCCCACAATTCTACTGGTGGTATATATACTGGGAAAAGAAGCAGCAGTTACTGTAACTGGTGTTATCAGAGGGTCTGGGACAAGTGCCCGGAGATCTTCAGCCTGAATAATCATTGGCAGGATCAGTAGCAGGACTATCAGCAAAGGGAGAGGTCCTCCTTGAGATTTTCTTAATCCATAGCAGAGGATATGTCTCTGATTGGCACCTATATTGGCTTAGCTTGAGCCTGTGGGAACACACAAACATGTCCTCACCCACCTGTTAATAAGGGGGCAGGAGATTGCCATAGATTAGATGCAGGGTCTCTCCATCTGACTAGAGGGACTGGTGTTTCTCTGGGGAGAGAGGCCCAATGATTATAGGCTGGGCTAAATCCTCTGTCATCAAATGATAGGAAATTGCTCTTAAACAGAGCTTCCACCAGGAGCAAGTGTGGATCCCTCTTCAATTCCTTGGGTATTTTTTGTAAATCATCCTTTAGTGAGCAGTTTGTTCTTTCTACAATTGATTGTCCTTGGGGGTTATATGGAATACCTGTGGTGTGCTCTATGTTCCATTCCCTGAGGAAATCCTTAAACTGTTGAGAGATATATGCCAGGCCATTATCTGTTTTTATGCTCCAGGGAACTCCCATAACCATCATAGCAGTTTTAATGCCTTGATTGCCTGGGAGGCCTTTTCCTCAGGCTGTGATAGGTAGGGCAAAGGTAAATGAGGAGTATGTATCTACTATTACATGTATATATTTTAAGTTGCCTAGGGAGGGGTGATGGTTAATATCCATTTGCCAGAGCACATAGAGCATCAGGCCCCTGGGGTTAACTCCTGCTCTTTAGTGGTCCCAGGAGTTTGAAGGGGAAAAGATTATGCAAGTCCAGGCAAGATGTTTGCATTGTGCTACAGACAAATCAGGCAACAGCAGGCAATGCAGGTTATGAGGAGACAAATGAAATTGTTGATGGAGTAGTCTAGCTCGTTCCAATAGGGGCAAGTTTCTTGTCATGATGAGCTTGTCAACCCTATCATTGCCTGAATCAAGCATTCCTGGCAGCCCCCAATGAGATCAGATATGGGTTATATACCAGGGATGCCTCCTATTCTCTAGCATATCTTGTATTGCTTTCATTGTCATGGAGATGGGATCTCTAAGGGTTTTTAGTTTAGCAAAGGACAACAGCTTACATGCCTGGGTCGCATGTTGGCTGCCTGAAAAAATGTTTATGGGCAGTGACTGGCTCAACTCCAGTACTTTAAGGATGGCCAGGGGTTTTTCCATTTGGACAGAGCCTCAGTTGAGTTGGGTGTGAGTTATTTCTTTGCTATTGGTCATTGTGATTATTAGGCCAAAGTTCATTTTATTGGCATCTGTAAAGTCTATAGCTGCTTGAGGAAGAGAGACATTCAAGGGATTAGCACATGGGCTTAAAGTTAGTGTGAGGAGTGGCAAGGCTGACAAACGTTCATCTTGGGGAAGTGGTTATCCAAGGTCCCTGGAAAACCTATCATCATTTTTTGGAGTCTGCCCGTAAGGGCTGAGAATTTTGGAGGGAGAAGGGGAGGACAATCTTGTCTGGTTCACAGCCCATGATTCTCCTAGCAGTTGCTCTTGCCTTAATGCCTCTCTCAAAGGCAATATCAAAGTTTGAGGTGATACAGAATATCTCAGAATGTGATAGATGTATCCAGATTAAGGGGCCTGATTGCCACAGTGATCCCAATACATCACTCTTAATCCAAAGGATTAGGGCTATCAGGAGAACTTTTGGACATGTCTCCTCAGGGAGGCATTATAGGCAAGTTCACTCTCCCTCTTTAAGGGATCCCTGGCCCCCTCCATCAACTGTATTTTTGCAGAGGAGGAGGAATGCCCCTCAAGAAGGGAGAACAGTCATCTCATGTCTTCATTGGGAATTGGGAGAAATTGTTTGAGCCAATTTGATGGTGCCCCAGAGTTCCTGGAGGTCTGTAAGAGAGTAGGACTCTTGTATTATAATAGAGGCATTGAGGGATTGGATGGCTTGGCCAATTTGGTAACCCGTGAAGGCAAATGGGGGTAGCCATTGTATCTTTTCCCAGGCCACCTTGAGATGAAGGGCTCCTAAGTCCTCAAGGAGCCAGAGCAATAACTCCTGAAGTCTCTATCTGCTCGAGTAGGCCAACAAGATATCATACATATAGTGGATCATTCATACCTCACCAAGAACCCTAGCTAAGGCTTGTTAAACATACAACTGGCAGATGATCGGACTGTTTTTCATACCCTCTGGTAACACCTTCCAGTGATAACAGGAAGCAGGTTTTTGAACATTAGGCTCCCAGACAGTGAACACAAAGTGCTCTCTGTCCTCTGGAGCTAATGATATTGAGAAAAAACAATCTTTAATATCTATTACAAGAATATGCCACCCTGGTGGAAAAACACCTGGGTTCAGTATCCCTGCTTGAGAGGAGCCTATCTTTTCCATTTGTATACTGATTTGTCTTAGGTCTTGCAGAAGACGAAATTTTCCTGACTTTTTTTTAATTACAAAAATGGGGGTGTTAAATCTACTGTGGGAAGGTTCAATATGGCACAATGACAATTCCTCTTCAACTAACTTTCTCAACTGTGATAGTTTGGGTTTTATAATAGGCCACTGATCCACCCACACAGGCTTCTGCAATGTCCAATTTAATGATATGGGTCTTGGAATACTTATATCTGTGGGGGGGGCAGTGGCCCTATATTGGGGATGAAGGCTAGAATTTCTACCAGATTGACCTGTCATATCATCTGTTATTATATCCTCATAAAATGCTTTATCATCTGTAGTAAGCATAGCTCCAATCCCAAGGTGTACGGGGTGTATCAGATATAATAAGGTGGAATCAAGGTCCTTCCAGTGAACTTGGTGAAGGGTTGTTTTAGACCCTTTATCCCCTCCTACCCTGGTAATGTTTGGGCCATCTTTCAGTTTAAAATGTGAGAAGCCTTGAGCATCATTAAGAGATATTACAGTGGCTTCTGCCCCTGTGTCCACCAGTCCCTTGGTGGGTCTGCCATCCAGGTAGATGGCCATCATGGGAGAATGGAGGAATATGGGAAGGGTCCAGAACAGTCTGGGTTTGGAGGGATCCCCTCTTACTTGATGGGCTGAGGGGAACGCCTCTTCTAGTTTAAAGGCACCTGGGGAGAGCTTCTACAATCCCATGCCCAGTGAAATCCTTTTTTGGCATTTAGGGTATTTGGTCGTGGGTCTAGCTTTATGACAGTCTCTACGAAGGTGACCTGACTGAACACAGCTCTAACAAGAATGGTCAGGTGGTTTGGGAGAGGACTGCCCATGATCATTATCTTTGGAAGCGAATAGTGCATTGAGAGAGGCAGTGGGGGCTGCTATGGGCCCTGCCTGAAGGTTGAGATCATGAGTAGCAATCACTCATCACATTTATGGATGTCCTCATTATGTACTGCCGCAACTGCATTGTCAGGTAGGGGTATTAATCCCTTCCCATGTTAATTGTTTACTGAGCATTTCCCTGGTCAGGCCAGGATCCACCCATTTCTCCACTGCCTCATTAACTAGGAAGTCAGTAAACAATTCCTGGGGCTGCTGTATAAGATTACAAAAGTATGCAGTTGGATCCCAAGGAGTGCAGGATTTCAAGGCTTTAAAACACAAGTTCAGAGACCTGCTGAAAATAAGTAGGCAGGCCAATTTGATCTTGGGTTACATGATTAACATACTGGCCCCAGCCAGTCACCATGTCTAGGGAAATTACAATATTATATTGAATATTTAATTTAGGTGTGCCTGCCCTTCAGTTTGATCATCATAGACGGCCCGCCAATTAAGAAAAATGGCCGGTTCAAGCACTGCTTTCATCAAATGATACCAATCATAATAGGTTTGAAGGTGCATTGTCCATTGTTGCAGTACTTGTTCAAAATTTGGGGAGTCAGGGCTTGACTCATTGGCAGCCTTAGGGATCAAGGAAAGATCGGATAGTGAAGTAGGAACCCATAGCTGAGCAGCTGCATTGGCTCCAACATTAACTGGAAATGCTAAAGAATAGTTTGGATGATAACCGGAGAATTTAAGCTGAGGAGCGTCCTGCATGGTGGTCTCAGTTATCCTTGAGGGGCAATGGCGAGCAGAGGATTGGGAGGCATCTTGTAATTCTCCCCAGGGATAAACAGTACATTGTGGTTCATCATCCTTAAGGACAGATTTCCTGGGTGCTTTCTTGGAGGGGTGTGTGTCTGTCTGTGGAGTGTTCTCTTCCCCATCTGAGATATGGTCCTTGTAAGGCAGTGGCGAGGTGAGGGAGAGTGAGGAGAATTTTTGTTCTGCACAATGGTCATTAAAGGACCAGAGGATCTCCTCTGTAGTGCCTGATTTTATACATGCTATGATTCCCAAAAGAATTGGTACAAAGGCTTCACAGGGTGTTTTCCCTTCCTGCACTTCCCATTTCCTCATTAGAAAGAGGACCCACAGCCAATACTGATGGATCCCAAATGTTTTCAGGTAATATCCAGGGTACAATAACAGAAGCCTCCTTCCAAAATTTTTCTATATGAGAGGTTTTAACTCTTATATTCCTTGTCTGAAGCAGAGCTTTAAGAGCTCTGAGATAGGGATCCTTGGCAGCAGAAGGGAAGTTTCCCATGACTAAAGAAACAGCAGGCAAGGACAAACAACAACAGCAACAACAACAACAACAACAACAAAAAACTAAAAGAGTCACTAATCTGCTAAGCAAATGTTCCCAACCCCCTGGGGGAGATGTCATGAAATTTATAGAGTCTGGAAAAACAAAAGCCTGGCTGTGAGTTTCAGAAGCCAGGCATATCGATAGCCAACAGTGTTTCTGAAAGAAAAAACAAACAGGGGGAAAGAATGAAAAGATAAAGAGAGAAAAAAAACCCAATACTTACCACACGGGGGGGGGGGACATAAAACATGTAAAGGGGTGTACTCCCCCAAAACAGCCAAAGGGGGCATGTCACAATGCCAAGTCATAGTAAGAATCAAGACAGCAAGCCAGCCAGCAAAAAAGGAAAAAAAATCGACCCACATTGGGGCCCAGAATGTTGCTGGCTCTGCACCTGGGTTCTGGTTGTCTCTGGTACCAGGGGGGTAGCGGGTAGGTAGACATAGAGTCAATGACACAGACTCCAGGAGGTTGTAAGCAAGCTCATTTATTAAACAAAGGGCTGAAGTATTTATGTGTGGCTTTTTGGTGAGTTTTTGCTCCTAGCTGCTGTGGCATTTTTTGGTTGGCTCTAGGCTGCACTTCATCCTTTCCAGTTTGGAGTTTATGGGTCATGTTTCCTCTGGCCAGAGTGCTCTCTGCACATGTCACAGCTCATTGTTTATTTAAGGAGTGGCCCAGTGCTTTGGCCTTACCCTCCTCAGAACTCTGTGTGTTACTGAATTACCTAAGCACCCAGAAGCTAAGGTAAGATTTTCTCAATTTCAGGTCTGGTCAGAGACTCAACTTGTGTTTCCACTTTAGCCTCACCAACTGCTACTCCAGATGTGGACCAGTCTTCATCAATGGGCATCAATCCCAAGATCTCTGTTCTGGGGATAATCATCTTCTACCTCTTTCTTCTGTGGTTTCTGAGGAGAATCCTTGACAATGACAGGTACTGAGGGCAGTTATGGGAGTAGGGTAAGGATGAGGAGTGAGGAAGCAAATCCTGAAGTTCTACTGTTGTCCCTCAACTGCAGCATTGTATTGAGAAAGGAAGCAAGAGATCTGGAGTTCATGTCACATGATAGCAGTAGCTTTTGCATGCTCAACCTTAACAGGACAGGAATCATGTCACAGACCAGTGGGAAATGAGGAGGGAGCACAGCAGGTTCCAAATTAGGAGGGTCCCATGATGCAGATGTGGAGACAGCAGGAACACAAAAGAACATGATAGTTCCAATCAATGTGTAGAGGGAAGAATATTCCTCCCACAGACAAAGATAAAGAAGATACAAATAAAAAGATATGTCAGTGGCAAGACCACTTGCTGCTTTTGCATCAGATCTGGGTTCCATTTCCAGCATCTACAACAACCATACAGTGCTGGGTTCTGAGGATCCAGCCCTTTCTCCACAGACCCCAGGCATCCACACAGTGTACTTAAGGACATGCAGGCTCACACTCATCCACATAAAATAAAAATGAATCAAACAGCATCAACAGCCTCCAGATCCCCTGGAGTAGTGCCCCCACCAGAAGTTGGTGGGACTGAGCTGCTACTTGAGTCTACTGCTCCCATTTGGGCTGCCCAGATGGACAAGGTAGGGCAGGAACAATCACACATGCACACCTGTGTGTGTCCCTCTAAGGCTGAGGAAGAATGGAGAAGAAAGCTGTATCTCTGGATAGTGTTCCTCCCTGCTCTTTCAGCTCCTTCAGCCCCTCCCATCAGGCCCTGAGTCAGGAAGCAGAGCCAGCCATTATCACTTTATTCTGAAATTCCATGGCCTGCAGCAGGCCCTGGGACTGACTCTGGGACATGGAAAAGAAAGGAGGAAGACAGTAGAGGTGCCAGGGATGCAGAGCCCAGGATGATGAGAGGAGAGAAGTGAATGATAGTAAGGGTGACTGTGGAGTGGTGATGACTGATACAGATCACCCAGGAGAAATGACCCAGGCTTTCCTCAGACCCTTAAAAAGATGTGTTTCCTTGTTGTAGGTTGAGGATGCTCCAGAGGATGCTGTGAAGTTCATCTGGTGCAGCCACTCTTCCTTTCATCATCACCAGATGAATCATATGACGCTCTCATAGCATTTCATGTTCTTTCACTTTGTGCTAGTCATTTGCATCTTCCTTATCACTTTCTGCCATTTTTTGGTGCTTATGCAGCTTATTTTAAAAATATAATTAAGAAATGCAGATTAATAATCATCTATAATAGCAAACTTATACTCATGTTAGGTATGTCTTCAATTTCATACAGAAGTATATTTCAGATAGATAGATAGTCTTCAAACACTTCAAAGACCTACAGAATATGGCATTTAAAATATTTTAATAACTTAGGCTTTTCATAACAGTGATACATGCCTGCTTCTGGCAGCACCAATCCACTTCAGAGAAGATGATGGGCATTGAAGAAACTCTGTAATGAGTTTGATTTCTTTATGGCAAGAGCTAGCCATATGGACAAAGAAACTGCCCTTGCCTCAATTGCTGACAGTTACCATCCAAACTGAAACAGCAGGATGCAAAAAAAGGCAACTGCTAAACTTTGCAAGACAAGATAGGACAGTCCTCAGAATTCCCTGCTTCACAGGAAAGTTTGTCAGACATGTTAGGCCTATAGACCAGAGTTGGATGCTCCAAAGTTGCAGAAGAACTTTGGGTGACTGTCCAGGCACCTTGATGTCTCTGTCATTAGATAACAATCCACCCTTTTGAGGTCTTTGATAGAATTGAAGACTAGATATTTATGGGGGCCTACAGAGCCATGTGCCAGTAAAGATGAGGCTGGTAGGAGGCAAGGAGGGAGGAACCCAAGTTGTTCACAAAAACATATGATTGGAGCATCAGGTTGGGAGAGATGACATCAACACATGATCTCCCTCATGGACAGCATTGTAGATAATGTAGATCAGTCGTGTGATTAAGTGACCTTTAAGATGATTGGCCTGGCAGTATATCTACCCCTGAGCATTGTGGTTTACTGCTTTAAAGGGGCTTGCTGTTTCCTAATAAATGAGTTCCTGCTTGACTTGACTCTCCACTGCATCTGATTGTTTCCAGGCAAAGGGGAGGCTGGGGAATGGGTGAGCAGGGTGCACTTACCTTTCCTCCATTCCAGGTCATCCCTTCTCGGGAGACCTAAGTTCCCAGTGGGACAGGACCCCACAGCTGGTGCCCAATGTGGGGCTCGATAGTACATCTGGCCTGAGGCCAAGTGGTCTTTCAGAGTAAGTGAGACCCTCATTATGGGAATTATAACCTCACAGAAGGAAGAGCCGGCCCTCAAAGCCCTGTGCTACATGCTCAGATCTAAAGGGCTTGAAATATCTGACAGCAATGCTATTGCCACCTGGGAAACTATTGTCCTCCTTGCCCCTTGGATAGCCAATGCTAACCTTTTCTCCTGGTGTACATGGGAGTGGGTGGAGAAATTGGCAAGGGAAAGGGGAAAACATTTTGGCATCCTGCCACCACTAGGATTTTATCCCACCATTACGGCGCTTAAGGCAGCCTTCCACCCAGATTCCTTACCCCTCCCACCTCAGGAGCCACAGAAGGACAGAGGGACCTTCCCAGAGTCAGAAGGGGCTGAGGACTGGAAGAGGGACGAAGTGGAGGATTGGGCTAAAGTCACCCCCTCAGTGCCTCCCACCCCATATGCTCCAAAAGGTATAGACCCCTGCCTTATGCCCTGAAATAGATGACACAGCCCTAAGGAGGGACCTGCGTGACCAGGATCCCTATAGCCTGCTGTCAGCTAGGGAGCAGGAAACTGGGGAGGCCACTTACCCAGACATATAGAGTCCAGCCAGGCTCACCCAGGGAGGCAACATATGGAACCCCCAGAGTCAACTCCCAAGGCATTCCCTGTTAACTTGGCCCCTGGGCCTATCAGACCCCAGGACTGGTACCCATGGGAGGCCAAGGACCTTAAGGAGCTCCACAAGGCAGTGGCAGAGGATGGTCCGAATTCCCCTTGGTCCCAGACCTTGTTGCAAGATATTGCCTACAACCCCTGTATGCCCAAAGACTGGCTAGATCTGGCTAAGGCCATCCTTTCAAGCACCCAGTACATCAAATGGTATGCCCATTACAAGGAGGAGTGTAGGGTGCAGGCAGAAGCCAATCGGCCATTCAGTCTGCAATCCCAATTACCAATGGCATGTTGACAGGGACATCTAACATGGAATTCAGCAGGATGTGGTCCTGGGCCTATAGGTACTTTGTTGTACCTCAGTGGGCTTGGTCCGGGGTTCCGGCACCAAAATGTAAGCAACAAAGTTGCAACTCAGTGGGCTCTGACAGCTGGGGCTGCAAGGAGTCATCCCAGCCCTGAAGAGTGAGGTATCCCATACACCTGGAGTTGTGTAGAACAGCTCTGCCCTATAGGTGTCCTGGACACCTTGAAGCTGCTTGGAACAGCTCCGATGGCTGGGGCTGCAAGGAGTCAGCCCAGCCTTGGAGGGGAAGTTATTCTGACTGCTGGGAGAGTCAGGCCTGGAACTGCTTCAATAGGGAAGCTTATCCTGACAGTTCAGGAGAGTCAGGCTATACCTGGTGTGGTGGGGGATGATCTCCCCGCAGGATATAACAATCCTGCTTCTCTCCTGGAAAGCCACTATAGCTGAGCTTTGCTCAGCCCCCACTTAAGGGGGCTTCCTAGCAGAGCTCTGCTTCTCAAGCCTAAGTGTTACTCAGCTCTCTCTCCTTTGCTCAGTCCACTATGGGACGTCTCAGCAACGATCTTCTGTTCAGCTCCTCTTTGCTCAGTCCACTATGGAACATCCCAGCAACAATCTTCTGTCCAGTGAATCAAGGTCTTCACACCCAAAACTCTTTTAAGAAAGAGATTTATTTGGGAAGGAGGGATCCAGGAGAGTAGCCGCCTCTACCAGGGTGGAGAGAACAGCTCAAAACTGCCCAGGCAGGGGCCCTCTATATAGGAAGGCCAGGGGGTGGAGTTAATAGGGATTGGCTAGTTTTTCCCTGCCCTGGGATTGGTCAGTTCTGTGGGCTAGGGGCAAAGATGGCCCTGATGTGAGGGCCAAACTGTGTTTCTTTCACTGGCCTTACTTAGTTTTTGGTCACTAATTCTAAGGCCAGGGCACATATCTTTCACTAACTCTGACTCTAGGGACCAAGAGTGTTACTATGGTACTGCTTTCAGAATCAGGGAATGTTTCCTTAGTTCTGGGTTTGGGGATAAAGTGTTCATTTCTCTGGCTCAGGTCCCAAACTCAGGCTGTGTTTCTTTCCCTGTCAGAACTTCAAGGCCAGGGTGCCACTTTCCTGCTCTGTGATTGGTCAGTTTTACAAGTCAGTTGGCCAGTACAGAGAGGGCCCAGATATGAGCCTAATTGTGTTTCTTTCACTGGCCTTACTTAGTTTTTGATCACTAATTGTAAGGCCAGGGCACATATCTTTCACTGACTCTGACTCTAGGGACCAAGAGTGTTACTTTGGTACTACTTTCAGAGTCGGGGTATGTTTCCTCAGTTCTGGGTTTGGGGATAAAGTGTTCATTTCTCTGGCTCAGGTCCCAAACCTAGGCTGTGTTTCTTTCCCTGGTCAGAGCTCCAAGGCCAGGGTGGGTTTCCTTGGTCAGCCCATTTTCCAGGCAGGGCCCATACTGAGACCAGGTCCAGCAGGAGGGACTAGTGGTCAGGGCTAAGCTAAATGAGGGGCTCATGGAATCCCTCATAGGCAGAAGCCCAGTGAAACCTTTCCAGAGTTTATAGACAGGGTCCAGCAGAGCCTTATTCACAAACTTCCGGCTGGGTTTCTCAAAGACCAGTTCACTAAGATTCTTGTCTGGGATGGGATGAACTCTGAACACTATGCCACCTGCATGGGGATGAGAGAGAATTCCTTAAGCCAATGGGTTGTAGCCACCCAAGACTTGGGCACACAACATCATCAGACACAGATGCTAACCATGTCATTACAATCTCAGATGGCTACTCTAACCAAGGCCTTCTCCCGGGCCCTGGTGTCCCAGGGACAGAGGGCTGAAAAATCTATAACTAGAGGGGCCTGCTTTAGATGCAGCCAGGAGGGGCGCTTAAAATGAGAATGTCCATTACTGTAGTCCCCCGTTGGCCAACAGAAAGGCCCAGGTCAACCGGGGGAAATAAATCTCCCCACCACCCCCTGCCCCAGATGTAGGAAAGGATATCATTGGAAAAAGGACTGTAGGTCAAAATCTGATGTAGATCAAAAACTTTTAAACTAGAACAAGGGTGCCCTCTAGCCCCATCAGTCAAAGTAGAAGTCCCCCTTTGGGATGCAGACTCAATCCTCAGGACCAACCTATGCAGTGGCCTCTTGTTAGACCTAAGTTGGAGGCACTTCATGCCCTGGTTAAGGAACAATTGGATCTTGGACATGTACGTCCTTCCATGAGTCCTTGGAATACACCTGCTTTTGTCATTAAAAGACTTCTGGGACCTGGCATATGCTGCAGGACCTAAGAAAAGTAAATGAGAGGATGGAATTGATGGGCACCCCCTTAAGGGATTTGCCCTTGGTTCCAGCCGTACCTGCTGAGTACACCCTGGTGGTAATTGATGTTAAGGACTGTTTCTTCTTTATTCCCCTCCATCCAGATGATTGTTCTAAATTTGCCTTCTCCATTTCTTCTCTTAATTTTCCCAACCTGATCAGAGATTTGAATGAACTGTGTTGCCTCAGGGAATGACTAATAGCCCAGCTTTCTGTCAAAAATACCTAGCCACCCTTTTGGGGCCCTTGTTAAGGAGGGATAGGTCACTTGCCTATGTTTATATGGATGATATTATTTTGGGACATAGGGACCCCTCTCACTTACAGGATCTGGTACACCAGGTGCTAGAACAACTGCGGAGAGGAGGATTCACAGTAGCCCCCAATAAAGTTCAGAGAATGGCACCCTTTATGATTCTTGGTGCAGAGCTTACTCTGACCTGGGCATGCCCACTTAAGCCCAAGTTGGACATTCCTACATCCATGACTTTGACTCAACTGCAGAATGTTCTGGGAGAAATCAACTGGTTACTGCCCTGGATTTCCATTTCCAAGGAAGACCTTGTACCCTTGTTCTCCTTGCTGAAAGGCAAAAGACCTCAGGATGTCATTGTCCTCACACCTGAACATTGGGCCATTCTCCTGCAGATTCAGGAGACCCTTGACAAGGTTTCTCTGAGGAGGTGTTCTGTTGATCTTCCCATCTCCCTCTGGTTATTCACAAGTGCCAACCTAATCTCAGCGGTACTGGTACAAGAGGGAGAACCTATAGAATGGGTCCACACCTCCCTGGGGGGTGGGCCTAGAGTGTACTCTCAGGCTGGTCAGCTCGCAGATGCTATAATCAGAGGTAGGACACAAGCCCAGAGACACTTTGGAGCTGACCCTCAATCTATTGTTTTCCCTTTTGGATGGCTGATGTGGAATGGCTTTCTAGAGCTAATGCCTGGCTTGCCCTTTCCCTTGAGGAGTTCTTAGGGTCCCTTGGCTGCCATTACCGGCCTTCCCCATGGATAGTCATGTTCTGGAGGCTCCCACTAAAACTTCCTCAACTGTTCTCATTGGAACTCATCCCAGGTGCCCTTCATGTATTCACAGATGGGGTCCGAGCAGGCTCGGCCTTTGCCATCTCCCGAGATGATCAGGACTCCCCAGACCTGCAGGAGTTCCAACCCTGCCAAGGATCAGCACAATATAAAGAAATGTTGGCAGTTGTCATGGCCCTTCAAAGTGTTCAGGGGCCTTTCAATCTACATTCTGACAGCCTATATATGGTAAATTTGCTACCACATTTGCCCAGGCACACATTTGCCTGAATGCAAACCCTATCTCTCCATTAATGATGACCCTCAGGGGATTGCTGGAGGGGAAGAAGCATCCTATTCATGTGTCTCACATGAGAGGACACTCCAGGCTTCCAGGGTTTTTGACTAGAGGAAATAGTTGGGTCAATGAGTTGGCCTCCAGGGCCCAAATGCTTACATTACAGGAGGCCACTAGCCTACACAGCCTGACCCACCTTAATTGGAGGGACTTGCAGCATAGGTTCCCTCACATACCTGTCAAAGATCTCAAAATATAGTACATAACTGTAAGACCTGCCAGCCCTTTCTCAGATTGCCTCCCTTGCAGACACCAGGGGTCAACCCTAGAGGGCTGAAGCCAAATGTCCTTTGGCAAACTGATGTTACTCATTTCTCACCCTTTGGCAAACTTAAGTACATTTTGATTTCAATAGATACCTTTTCAGAGGCCAGTTGGGCCACAGCCCACACAGGAGAAAAAATAACAAACATACACATTCCCATTTCCTTCAGTGTTTTGCTACCCTGGGCCTGCCATCACAAATTTAAACAGATAATGGACCTTGATTCACCAGCAAGGTCATAGCAGAGTTTTTTGGGAAATGGCATATAAAACATACCACAGGAATTCGCTACAACCCTCAAGGGCAGGCAATCATTGAAAGAAACCACCAATGCCTTAAAGAACAGCTTTTAAAACAAAAAGGGGGAGTAATCCCCCATATTCAATTACATCAGGCTTTATTTACTATTAATATTTTAAATCTGCCCAAAGGAGTCAATGAAAGCAGGTTTCAAAAACATTAGGGTCAGTTAAACCCCAAGCCTCAGATTCAAGTGTGGTGGAAGGATCCTTTAATATTTCAATGGAGAGGACTGGATCCCCTGCTTACTATGGGAAGGGGGCATGGCTGCGTCTTCCCCATAGGGGAGATGGCCCCAATCTGGCTCCCAGCCAGAAATCTAAATTTCCTTCCTACCCCCCCCAACAGGAAGATGCCCAAAGCCAAACTGACTAACAAGGAGAAAAAAACACCTATAGTGGTCTCAAGTCGATTTTAAAACAAACAAAAAACAATAAAAATAAGATAACTAATAATCAAGTCCAGGGGCTTCTCACTCTTGAGAAAGCTCTATGTTCCTTGGCTCTTGCAGATAATGGTGCCCCTGGGGAAACTCCTGCTAGTACTCTGGAGCTCCTCCAGGCAATGAACACAGCCCCCAAAACTCCTCACTAACCTCAGAAAGTGACCTGGGCAGTGATTAGCACTGGCAATGGAAAGATCCTCAACAGCACCACATATGAGGCTGTCCCTGGAGCCTGGTGGCCTACCTTTGCGATCTGGCAAGAAGCTCCTGAGAAGTAGGAAACTGGACATGTTCCTGACCCCCAGAGTTCGGGATGCTCCCATATATTATGTGTGGTGCAAATGACCATTACTATGCTCAGTGGGGATATAAACAAACTGGGACAAGTTACTGGATAAGACAAAGGGATAACATCAAGGTCCAAGAGGTCCCCCAAACTTGTCTGCTAATTCTATTGCTTACCTTTGGGCCATACATCTGGAAAAAGATAGTTGGCTCATAAGACACCAACACCACCAACAACAAAAAAAAAAAACAGCTCATGTCTCCCCACTTATGATAGGCTCAACCCAGAGTACTTCCCCCAAACATAAGGTGAACCTAAATCAAGGTGCCATAGACAAACCTCATAAGAGGTGCCTTATGCCCTAACCTAAAACAAGGTGGGCATAAAACAAAAAGGGGGAGTCTATGGAGCCATGTGCCAGTAAAGATGATGCTTGGAGGAGGCAAGGAGGGAGGAACCCAAGTTGTTCACAAAAACATATGATTGGAGTGTCAGGTTGGGAGAGATGACATCAACACATGATCCCCCTCGTGGACAGCATTGTAGATAATGTAGACCAGTCGTGTGATTAGGTGACCTTTAAGATGATTGGCCTGGCAGTACATCTACCCCTGAGCATTGTGGTTTACTGCTTTAAAGGGGCTTGCTGTTTCCTAATAAATGAGTTCCTGCTTGACTTGAATCCCCACTGCATCTGATTGTCTCCAGGCAAAAGGGAGGCTGGGGAACAGGCAGCAGCACACTTACCTTTCCTCGGTTCTAGGTCATCCCTTCTCGGGAGACCTAAGTTCCTGGTGGGGCAGGACCCCACAGATATTTATAGTTTCCTTTAGTTATGATATAAGTGAGTTACAAAATTTGGACTCAAAAAGATAAGATAGATAATAGAGTATTTTCTCTAATTTTGCCAAAGACAAATAGACCAAATATTGTGGCCAGGCAGTGGTGGCACACATCTTTAATCCCAGCACTTGGGAGGGAGAGGCAGGTGGATCTCTGTGAGTTTGAGGCCAGCTTGGTCTACAGAGCGAGTTCCAGGACATGCTCCAAAAGCTACACAGAGAAACCCTGTCTCAAAAAACCAAACCAAACCAAACCAAACCAAACCAAACCAAACAAACAAAACCCAAATAGACTGGATATTGTAACTGTAATTCTTATTTGATAACTGTTTTTGTTGTGTATAATCTTACTATATTAAAGTTAAAACCTTACTTTGTAATTAGACAAAAAAGGGAGGATGTTGTGGAATAATCTTCTTGTATAGTGTAAAGATTTGTTACTTGAATGTGTTTAATAAAATCCTGATTGGTCATTAGCTAGGCAGGAAATATAGGCAGCCAAACAGAAGATCATGGAAAGGAGAAGGGTAGAGTTAGGAGTCACCAGCCAGATGCAAAGGGAGCAGGAGATGAACATGCCATGCTGATAAAGGTACTGCCACATGGCAGAGCATAAATATGGAATATGGATTAACTTAAAATGTAAAAACTAGTTAGTATAAGCTTGAGCTATTGGCTGAGCATTTATAATTCATATTCAGCCTCTGAGTGGTTATTTGGGACCCAGCAGTCGGGACAGGAAATGTACCCATCCCTAGTATCCATCCTTAGGGGGAGTGTGAAGTTTTTACTCCTCTGTATATAACTTATCAATATAGAGGTCAGTGTGAGACAGACTAGGAATACCCAACCTTCCTCAAGGGTATTCAGCTGGGAGTCAAATTGTGCTAAGAATATTAAGTTTGTAATAGATATTATAACCACCTCTGTACTAGACAGCCTTCTCTAGAACAAAATAAGGAATGTGGCTATTATTTATTTTTGAGTATACATGATAGAAAGGGACCATTTCATAACAGAAAAGGTGATATTTGATAATATTGTTGCTATTTTAGGTTTGTTTCTGTGACATACACTAGGTAGTCCAGCAATGCCCACGTGCACACTGGAGGCAGAGAACCCAGAAGCTGCTCAGTCCTACAGGCTGGCTGCCCCTGCAGTGACAATCTGGTAGTGAAAGCTGGAAGGTTCTGGAAAGCTGGTGCTATTGAGTCCACATCCTCCTGATGCAGGTTCTGGGTCAGTGCTGCTCTCCACTGTGTGCAGAGAAGCTTCCTCTGCACATCCAGAATCTATGATGGAAGGAGAATGAAATCACACAAGTTTCTGCTGACTCTACATGGACACTTTTACACAAGTGCACTATCCCTGACACATACACGGAGTGACTATCAGTAAAAAGTAAAATAAAATGAGGAACATAAAATATAGAAAGTATAAAATGTATAATTCACTGTTGAAAACAAGTTCTTTTGAAGCAAGGTCCCACTATGTAGACCAGGCTGGCTGGCTTTACTTCCACAGCATTAGGCTTAAAGGTGTGTGCCACCAAGCCTGAAAGATCCTTGGATTTTTGTCTCTAATGGTGTGTTATTAAAGTATTAGATCTTGAAAATTAACTATTTCACTCACATTAATTTGTAATCTATAGTGGCATTAAGTAGACTGGCAATATTCAAATATCTCAGGTATCACTAAAGGAAACCTCTAACAACTAATCATAGCAAACAGAAATTGAGGACTAGTTGTTTAATAGAAGTCACTGGTAACTGTAACACAGCCCCAGACCTTAGCACAGCTGATTCCATGATGGAAGCGCTGTTCACACTATAAAATTCAGCACACAGATAGCACTATATGCCAAAACTAAAATAAAGAACTAATCCATCCAAGGCCATAGTTAAGGGAAGTCTCTGAATGTACTAATGTTGCTTTTTGGCTTCTGTAGTTCCCCATCTGGCTAACTGTTCTTGTTAACCAAAGTTTATCCACCCACAACATGGTTTTTATGCTTAAAGCTCTACCTGAAAAAGGCTCAGTGCTGCACTGGGATCCCAAACACCCAGCGGAGTTATGGACCAGCTAATAAAGAGTGTCTATTGACTTAAATCCATGTCTGAGCAGTCTTCTCTGGTGAATACCCGAAGACATTTCTGGAAGTCCCACGGAGATCCCAGAGCAAGACCTCCAGATACAGAATGTCTCAGAGTCCCTTTGGAACAGGGAAGAATGTGGTCAAGGAGCTCCTAGGACAGTGGTCCTCAACATATGGGTCACAACGCCCATTGAGGTTTGAAGGGACCTTTCAAAGCATTACAAATCATAACAGTAGTTATGAAGCAACAACAAAAACAATTTTATGATTGGGGATCACAACAATGTGAGGAACTATACTAAAGGAACCATTTAGGAAGGTTAAGAGCCACTGTCTTACGGGGTGTGCAACCTGAGTTCCAGGTCCCCAAGATTCCCTTTGATCAATTGCTTCCTGATGCTTCGGAAGAGTCTGACATCTCAACCTCCAAAGGAAACAAATTAGAAACTAACCCGGTCAATCACTTCCGGAGGTAAGTCTGGTTAAGGTGCCTTCTCTTTGGACAGATAGGAGAGGTCTGACAAAGCCACTGATCCAGTGTCAGAAGCCTTGTGAGATGTCCCTGGATTCCCCGTCTGTTCAGGTGCCTGAATGTGTGGTGGTTACCACTGGTTGCCCTCACTGTGTATTGTGTGTGTGCATGTGTGCACAAGCTTGTGTGTGTGTGTGTGTGTGTGTGTGTGTGTTTCTGTCATTTCTGGTTCTCTGTAATACCAGTAACTTTCTCTAGTATGAGAACCCCCTGACTTAAGACCTGTGCTCCTCTGTTAGGAACCCAAATTTTTTGGTTCTGCCAACTCACCCAGTGATAAAAAACAAACAAAACAACAACAGGAACAAGGACCCTCTCCCTGTCCCACTTCCTGAGTGGCAGCACTTGCTTGGTTCATTGCTTGACTCCTGCTCATGGTCAGGGTTGGTCTCTGTGTGGAGGTGAGGAGAGGTCAGGCTTCTCATTCAGGGCCCTTAGCCATCTGAGTGCAATGCACATAGGGAGCAGAAAATAGCTCCCAGGTGAGCATTTCCTCCACTCCATGCCTGTTCTAAGCAGCCTGGGGAAGGGGAAAGTTCCTCTGAGCTGAACCTGAAGGAAAAGAGAAAGTTCCACTCCTTTCTCTTTCATGATTTATGTCTTCTTGTCAACAAATGGTCCATATAATTGAAAAACTCAAAACCTACCATACTCTGAAAAAAATAGAAAAACTACCTAAGGGCAATTGAGGGGGATCCCTGCCAGACAACACAGTTTGGACAGAATGGATTTTCCCTTTTCTCCAACACTGACCAAGGAGACTTTAAACAATTTTCAATAAGTAATTTTATAAAGACTAAAGATAACTGCTAAAATGATTTCTTTGACACCCATTAATCTCCAGATATTAGAAAAAATTATAAAAGTTACAAAAAAAATGTAAGTATGAGGAGGTCCTAGTTGCTGGAGATAGCTGAAAGGTATTTGACAGAGAACTGATTGGGTCAAGACCTTTTGCATGAACTGAAAGCCACCATCACCTTCTCTGATGATGAGACACAGTTAGATTTATAGACACCCAGCAAAATTTTGATGTCTTACCCTCTGTCAGAAGAATATCTACTAGCTCAACACTCTGCCTCCAATTGAAAGGTTAAGTTGAGTTATGTCTCAGATTGACAACAAAAATTCCACAAATGGAACATCTATATCATAACCCCTGCCCCCAAGGCTCAGGAATCATCATGAAAAAGCCTTATTCAGTGTTTACAGTACGAAGTTGTTCTTTCTTTAGTTTAAAGATTTATTGTTATTTTATACATATTCATCTTCAGTGTTTACTTTTATCATCTGTTTACAGGTGTTTTGCCTGCACACAGGCATGTGCACCATGTACATGCATTGCTGGCAGAAGGCAGAAGAGGCATCTGATCCCCTAGAACTGGAGTTACAGACAGTTGTGAGCCACCATGTAGGTGCTGAGAATTGAACCCAGGTCCTTTGGAAGAGCAGCCAGTGCTCTTAACTGCTGAGCCATATCTCCAGTCCCTAGAAAAGAATTTTTTTTACAAAGTTAGAAGATGGTGAGGGTAGATCTGGAAGGAGTGAGGGAAAAGTGTTGGCCATAAATATGATTAAAATACATGTATGCAGACATGACAATCTCAATGGATAAAAATACTGTATTTAAAATGCCTTATTTACATATGGAGACTCACAACCGGACATTATGCGGAGAGTGAGAGATCTTGGAACACTCAGCACTAAATTGGATATCTTCAACAAATCCCTCTTCTCAGAGCTCAGAGAACCTCATGGAAAGAGGAGGCAGAAAGAGTGTAAGAGCCATGGGGAATGGAGGACACTAAGGCCCTCTATATTAGCATGAGCAAAGCTCATAGGATCTCACAGAGACTGCAGCAGCATGCACAGGGCCTACACAGGCCTGCACCAGGTCCCTGTGCTTATATTATGGCTTCAGATTTGGTGTTTTTTATGGAATTTTTGACCATGTGAACAAGTTTTTCTCTGACTCTTGGGCCCTCTCTTGGGCTCTTTTCATTCTGTTTGTCTATATTGTCTTACATCAATGTGATAGTTTTGCTTTTATCTTGTTATAGTTTCTTAAAATAAATGAAAGAATGTATTAATGAAGGAATGTAAACCTAGCCACTAGGATAAAGGTTAACAATGCAATTGTCATTTATACTTGCTGGGATGGGGAAATGCTGTGGGATAGCTTTCTGTACGCTGTGAATATGTTTTATTACCATTGGTTAATAAAGAAGCTACTTTGGCTTATAGCAAGGCAGATTATAGCCAGGTGGGAAATCCAAGCAGAGACACAGGGAAAAGAGGGAAGAATTGAGCAGAAGCCAGTGAGCTGCCCAAGAAGCAAGATGTGAAAGTACTGGTAAGCCACCAGCTATGTGGCAATACATAGATTATTAGAATTAGATTAATTTAAGATGGAAAAGCTTGCTAATAATAAGCCTGAGCCATAGGCCAAACAGTTTATAATTGATATTAAGCCTCTGGTTGATTATTTTATAAGCTACTGTGGGATCGGGTAAGACAGAGGAAAGCGTCCATTTACAGGGAAAATCAGTTTTCTCCAATGAAATGACACTGGATATATTAAACACTCCAGGGCAGATCACATGTTCAGAAGTAGTTGGTCAACAAATAATAATGAATGCCACAGCTTGTGTGTGTGTGTGTGTGTGTGTGTGTGTGTGTGTGTGTATGTGTGTTTTTAATTAGTTATGGTTGGTTTTATTGTTTTGTTTTTGTATTTTCTTTTTGGATGATATTGTATTTTATTTTCTAGATTTTGGGCTTTTGTAGCTGTTTTATCATTTTAGCTTGTTTTTGTGAGAAAGTACTTAAAGTTGAGTGGGTAGGGAACAGGGGAGTATCTGGATGAACATGGGGGAAGAGAAGAATATGATCAAAATATATGTAAATTTGAAAATGGTTTTCAGCCTAGCAATAATGACACATGTCTTTAACCCCAGCACTGGGGAGGCAGAAGGCAGGTGGATTTCTTACTTCAAGGCCTGCCTCATCTACAGAATGAGTTCCATGACATCCAGGGCTACACAGATAAACCCTGTCTCAAAATAAATAAACAAGTAAATAAATAAGATAGTTTTAAATAATAAAAAAATACCAAAAATAAAAACTATTTCAAATGCTAATTATAAACTCATAGAACATCATTAATTGCATGTACTACTTGAGGAAGAAAAGCCTTTCCTTTTCTGTCCTTCCAAATTCCTATGACTGCTACTCAAATGCTCTTCCTCTGAGCCATACATAGCCCCTTCTCCTCACCAGTACCAGCCAGTACTAGTACTTATAGGTTTTTGGATGGACTTCTTATTTTGAGACAAACCACCTTATTCCAATAAAGCTGCTGAGTGGCAGAAATGACAAAAAAAATTGTTGCTTAATTTTAATATTCATGCTGATTTCTCCATTTTCTTACTATTCACTAATTTCTGGTTTGGTCCCTTTTCACTGGAGAAGATAATTCATACTGTATTAATCTTAACTTTATTTAAGAATTGCATACTTTAGCAAAGTCTATCCTGGGAAATAGTCTATGAACCCTTTGAAAATAATATAGGTGGGGGCAGGAGAGATAGCTCAGAGGTTAAAAGCACTAGCTGCTCTTCCAGAGAACCCAGGGTCAATTTTCCAGCATTCACATGGTAGCTCACAGTTAGGTGTACCTCTTGTTCCAGGACATTCAACACCCTCACACAGACATACTTGCAGGCAAAATACCAATGTGTATAAAATAAATAAATTATTTTTAAAAAACAAGCAAGCATGGTCAAAAAAAATAAAAGAAAATAATATAGGTTGTACTGTTCTACGCATAGTTTGGGGTCTGAGTAGAGGTCCAAGTTTGGGGTCATAGCAGAGTCCAAGTAGAGGTCCTGTTTCCTTACTGATATCTGGCTGTTTTTTTTTCCATTATTGAAAGTGAGGAATTAAGCCAAGTGTAAGGCGATATACCTTTAATCCCATCACTAGAGACTTGTGGATCTCTGTGAGTTCAAGGCTAGCCTTGAACTGTCTTTAAAAACAAAACTAAAGAAGTAAAAATAATGAAAATAAGAAATTAAAATCTCCTCAATTACCATGTTCCTGTGGATTTCTCACTTCGGTTGTGAATATTTGCTTCATTTGGAAGCTCTGATGTTAAATCAATAGACACTTATGACTGTGATACATTGCTGTTGAATGTGTCCTTTTGCCATTATGTAATGCCTTTATCTCTCAAGACCTCAAATTGATAATATAAAGCAAATAATACAACTAAAACATGAGAAAAGGACTTGGAAGGACATTTACCTGAAGATGATATGCAAATGACCAATACACCTATGAAAACATTCAACAGTATTTAGCACTAGAAAATATAAATCAAGATAACAGTGAGATAGGCACTTCATATTGTTAGGGTGGTTATTACAAAGTAAATATCCTTAAGGATTTGGATTTGGAGAAATGGTACCTCTCATGTACTGTTGTTGGGCTTCTTTCTTTCTTTCTTTCTTTCTTTCTTTCTTTCTTTCTTTCTTTCTTTCTTTCTTTCTTTCTTCCTTTCTTCTCCTTTTCAGACACAGGGTCTCACAATATAGCTCTGTCTGGAATGGATCATGCTATGTAGACTGGGCTGTCAATCTTATATATTTCATGACTTCAAAACTAGTAACTCACCAATGATGCTTACAAATTGCCAAGTTCAGCAACTAAGGTTAAAGATGCCACCTGACCCCACTGATTTGGATTCCTATGTGCTGACTCTGGGGAAATACTTTCCTATTGTCCCAGTGAAGCACGGGTTTCACCTCAATGATGCTGGTCTCTTATTAATCACAGATGATTCCTCAGCTCTTGCCGGATCAGGAAACAATAATTATTAGTCAAATATCACACTAATAGCTCCATCCCAATTCTTAATAAACCCCTTGCTCCTCCCAGAAATTTCTGGAACTGGCCTTGCACTATTCCTACTAATGTCAGCATTCTTATTTTCCAAAGACCCAGAATAACGGCCCATTAAACACTGAGAGAGCGTTCAGTAGTGTTCCCAGCCAAAAATTCTAAAGTCTTCCTCCCGGAAGCAACCCAGTCAGGTTATCACAGAAGTAGCCTCACTTCTCTGGGACCAGTTTCTGCCTGGTTTCATTTCTGTTGCTGTGAAAAACATCATGACCAAAAGCAACATGGAGGAGAAAGGTTTTACTTGGCATCTAATTCCGGGTTATAGTCCAATTCAAGGTTGACAGAGTGAACCACAGAGTACATGAGAAATTCTTCTCAATTCTTTCCTAAACCCCCACTTTCCCCCAAATGGCTCCTCTCTTTAGTGCTCAATCTAGACCTCAACATTTTCCCTGTGAGCGATGAGGATGAAACACAGGGCATTGCAAATTAAGTGCAGTATTCAATACCCATCAAGAAACATCTCTTTACAATAAAGACCACTACAGAAAACCACAACCAGTCAATATGCAGTGCTGTGGAGTCCAGTCCCAATGGATGCATCTAAAAACCTCTCCCACACCTAAGGCTCAGAGAACATTGAAGGCTAGGAAGTGGACAGATTGTAAGAGCCAGAGGATCAGGGACTTTGACACACCTGTGAAGTCTCACAAACAAGACTATGAGTTAATGTGAGCTCAACAAGGACGATAGCAATGATCATACCATCTTCTGGGGTGGGAGGAGCCCAGGAGGACTCAAGCCTACACAGAGACCTACAGGCAAATGAGCAAACCTAGGAGCAGGGGAGGTGGCCTTCCCCAGGGAAGAGCACACCAACTGGTTGTCCAGTGCCAAATGATCAGCCCTGAAAACATACATACAAGTAACATTATATAGACTCAACAGGTTCTATTTGGAAATATATACATGTACACAAATACATATAAGATGAAATTACAATTGATTGCAAAGAGACAATGAATTTGAGAAAGAGTAGGGAGGAGTATAAGGAAGGTTTTGAAGAAGAAAATGGAAAGAGAATATATTGTAATTAAAATACAATCTCTAAAATGAACAAAATAATCCTCTTTCTACCTTCCCTAAAAGTTGAGTGAATCAGACTTTATAGAGACCTTGCTTAATTTTGAGAGCTTCTTCACTGTCTGGGTAATATTGGAAATGAAAATGGAACCATTATTCAACTGCAGGGACTAAGGGAACCCAAAGCAAGGAATAATGTGTTTTGTGAGGACACTGGGTGCCTCTCAGACCCTGTCTATTTCCGTAGATATTTCAATCTCTTGTATGGGGGCATGTGAATGAAATCAGTTTGTCAATCACACACACACTGGGAGTAGGGACAAGAGATGAAGTGAATGCCTAAGTCTGTCTTGGGCCCTGCAGTAAGATATGGTTCAGATAGAAAGCCAAGGTTTTGTACATTTAAGTAGTCCAGTCAAGCTGTGGTCCTGCCCACCTGTGACCTAGTCTCAATCCCACCCTCAGCCTGTAAAGTGTCTGACAGGTTTTTAGAACTGGGTGACAGCTCTTCCCAGGACACAAGTTGCCCCTCTGGCTGGAGCCTTCTCTTTGTCTAAGCATGAGATTCCTAGAGGAAATTCTGGTCTCCTTGGGGTTCACTGTTTCCATAGTCTGATAGACTGAGAGACACAGTATCTATTTCGTATATCTACATTTCCTTATTTCCGTTTTCTTATTTTTTGTTTCATTTTCTTTGTTTTTTGTTTGTTTGTTTGTTTAGTTTGTGATTTTGGGTTTTTGAGACAGGATGCTACAGTATAGCCCTGGCTACCCTGAAGTGAATTTGGAGACCAGGCTGTCCTTGAACTCACACCTCCCTCTACCTCTGTCTCTTCAGTGTTGGGATAAAAGACAAGAATATCCACATTTCTGCAAGCAGGTTCCAGAGCGACAGGGGAGTTTGGGGATAGGGGACTGGAGGGGTTAAGGAGGAATATGGAAAAGAATATGATGGGAAGGGTGAGTAGGGGTAGGAGAGGAATGTGGATGCAGGAGGAACAGCCATGAGTTCCACGGGGAACTGGAAAGGGGTGTTAGGAGGGGGAGTTGAGAGGAAGGTATGGAGTGGAGGCAGTGAAGAAACAGGGAAGGAGAGAGGATGATAAGGAAGATGAGGAAGGCCAAAAGGAGGGGAGGCTGTTGGGGTGGGTCAATGGGAGAGGCTGGGGTGAGGGCTGTGGGGGGGAATCCAAGGCAGAGGTGTGTGAAGTGGAACAGGGCTAAGAGAGAAAACATACTGAGCCAGGCCAGAAGTGGCAAGAACATAAAGGGTACAAGGGTGCTCTTGGGGGTGGGGTAGAGAGTGTAGCAAGGGAATGGGCAAGGGGAGAAGGAATCTAAGGCAGTGGGGGTTGTGGTGGAGCTGAGGTTGGACAGGGAGGAGAGAGCACAGGGTAAGGCCCTCAACGGTAGACAGGGCATCAAGGCAGGGATAAGGATAGGGTTAAAGAATAGGCCAGGAGGCAGTACCACACACCACCCAATGTCAAAAGAGGGTGAGGATGGGTTCAGGGAGGGGAGGGGGTTGGAGGTTAGGAATTAGATGAGGAACATAAAATGGAAAAGGAAGAGAACAGCGAGTGAGAGGCTGAGGCTGCCAGCAGAGCAGAGAGGCCTCTACAGCTGGGGCTAAAATGAAGGCAACGACCCGGGTGGGCTCGAGACAGTAGGGGTAGGACAGGACAGAGTGGAGGGAGGGGGACAGCAGTGGGGAGAGTGGAAGGTGAGACCAGCCAAGCTTGGGGACTTACAGGGACTGCGAGGATGTGAAGCAACCCCACAAACAGTCCCTCATAGTTCCTCTCTGGCTGCAGAAAAGTGATTGCTATACAGGCCCAAAGCACCAACTTTATCCCTTGACTTTCTGGCCTGCTTCAGCTGCCAGGGGTCTCCAAGGGTGCAGCCAGTTTGTATGGGGAAGGGATGACATGGAGTGAGGGCCTGGGGACACCAGGGCCACAGAGCCCAGGCTGCTCAGCTTCTGCCAGGTTCTCATGCCCTGTCTCAGGGAGAGGACCTGAGCCTCCAGGAGCCTCTCCTGGATGCTGATGCAACCACAAATCCTCTAAGAGAAAAAGTGAAGGGGTATGACAGACAAAACACGAACTGCCTAAAGTCACAGCCCTGATTCTGTAACTTCCATGAATCTTGTCAACAGGAAGTTACCTGTCTATTCACAGTGCCCTTCACATCTGAGGCTGGGTTTAGAGAAAGGACCCATGGCCTAGGTCACAGTTACCAGGTTCCTCAATTGCACCCTGACTCTGCTCCCACTGTGCCAGCCCATGAGTTTAGGGGATTCAACAACAGGGCATGAGGGGACAGAGGGCCACAGCATAAAGGAGGAGGACCTTCCTAGCTGAGCTGATGAACTTAGGCCCTCCTCAGCCCCCAACCCCCATTCTCCAACCCCCTCAGGCTTCTTCTGGATAATCCTACAGTCCAGACCCGGGGTTTGCTCTCTATCTCACCCCCACACTCTTTCCCTAAAGGGGTTTTCAGAAAAGCTCAGAAGTTTAAAAAAAAAATTTCAGCAGCAGGGTGAGTCAGGGCAGAGGAAATGGAAGTTGAGTGTGGATGACCAGAAGTCACTGAAGCTTTAAAACCATGGATGCTCCCAGGGACAGGAGTCACACCACCGCAGTTCTCTCTTCATTTCTTTATTTATCCTCATTTTCTCTCACTGTATAAGCCAGGTTGCCAGCTTCCTACAGTCCCCTTCATCACCTTCCCAGAGCTGAGATTACAGGCAGAGATCACCCCACACAGCTTCACTGTCTACTTCATATACTGAACCAACACCCACTTCGCCATCCTTACATCCCCTCCCCCCACCCTCCCACCCAGACAGGAACTGCTTTAACCACCTCCTCAACCNGTTACAGGCGGAAGTCACCATACAAAGCTTTGCTTTCCACTTGATATACTGAACCACCACTCAGTTCGCCATCCTTACGTTCCCCTCCCCCACACTCCCACCTAGACAGGAATTGCTTTAACCACCTCCTCAACCATCTGGACCACATGCCTCTGCCTGAGGACACACCCTAGGAAATCCATCCACTCTTACCCGTAGAACCTAAAGTAGGGGATATGGGACAAAGTTTCAAAATATTTGGGTTACTGCCAATGGTGTTGAGTAGGGCATAATAAGNAAGCTTCTGCCCTTGCCTCTCAGCCCTCCTAGGCTACCTTCAGGGGAGACAGTAGCAGATAATGGTGTTTGTTTCAGCAGGCATTGAATAGTTTTTATTTAAAAGCACATANTAATATTCACAACTTGACAAGCCACTCCCTGTATGGCTCTGCATCAAACACTCTATCCCACCTTCAGTGTGAAAGCAGCTCAAGAGACTTGGGGGACAACAGGAGACAAGGNTTNGCCTCTGTNCTAGTCTTCTGACCCCAGATTAGGTAGCATCCTGTATCCCAGTNTTGGTACCCATNCNCCTGAGCAATTCTCCAAGTGATGCCAAAGCTGTGTGTTAAACAATCAGGATGGGCCCTGTGCTGCCTGTGGCTTCTGGGTGTTTGTGCCCATAGTTCTCTGCAGTCCCAGGAAAAGCAGACATTCCTGAATCAGAGATGCTTGANANGGGAGAGGGNAAACTTCCTCCACTTTCTCTAGGATAAGATTTCCACATACCGTCTAGGGAAAGGAGATCTCTGTCAGACAAGAGTCCTTGTCTCTCCCTGCTAGGCAGCTCTCAACACACAGGACCACTCTGTCCCTTCTGGATATGTTTCACTTCTGAGTATCCTGTCTGAGTGTGACCTGTCCACCTAATAACCCAGTGGGAAAGAGTTCACTTCATGATGTCTTCCTGAGGCCTACTGAGTCTTCTGATGGCCCAGGACTAGAGGCTGCTCTCTCTCAGGGCCTAGTACCATTCCAGGAGCCACAATGGAACAGAGTACATTTTCCCTGCTACAGATGGGTCAGGCTGGCTCCTGCCCAAGCAAGGTGATTCTCCTATTAGACGCTGCTATGAACTCCACATAGGGCCATTTCCAAGAACTGACACCTCTGGCTGACAGATTGTCCTGGATACATAGGAGAGGCAGAGAATTCAGTACTGCTCAGTCCAACAGGCTCGGTGCCTCAACAGTGGCAATCTGACAGTGAGAGCTGGCAGCTACTGGTATAGATTCCATGGTTTTGACACTAAAGAATATCTGTGGTGGCAACAGTAATAGATACACTTCCTCTTTCACAGTGACCTGGACTGGATCAACCCTATTGATGGTGGGCCTTGTAATGATTCACTGTCCCCTCTGGAAACAGTCCTACAGAAACAGTGTATCTCAACCAGTCTCCATATCCCCTAAGCCAGTTAGGCCAACAAAGGACACCAACCATCACTATCCCTTATAATATTTTTCCTTTGTGTTTTAACTTATAGTGTCATCCATAATGTAAACACAGCATGGAGGTGATACTGACATGAAAACTACACCTTGCACTACAGATACCATTCACAGCCTCCTCCACCCTCCCCTACTGCACCCTCCTCTCCCAGGAACTTCCATTCCCTTTTCATGTGTTTATGTTCTGTTGTCCTTCCTCATCTCTGCCTTACGTCCTCTCTCTCATCTCCTGGGCCTGTTTTTATTTCCTGGTTTCTCCCCACACTTACTCCACATTAAATAACTATATTTAACCTTTAGAGCTGGGATCCACAAATGACAGAAAATATGCATCAGTTTCTGAACATGGGTTATCCCAGTTAATATAGTATTTGTCAGTTCTACCTATTTCCTTCCAAATTACATTTCTCCTCATAGGTGAATGAAATTCCCTGTGTACATGCACCACATTTTCATCCGCTGATCAACAGCTCATTGCATCCTGACCGCTACTAAAAGAACTCCAATAAACATGAGCATGCAGTATCTCCGTAGTAGGGTCTGGAGTTCTTTGCTTATATGCCCAAGAGTTGTGGTTAAGCTGCATCATATGGTAAATCTATTTTTTCATATTTTGAGAAACCTCCACATTGATTTCTATCATGGCTGCACAAGTCTACCCTCCTCCCAACAGTGTATATTGCATCCTCTATCCCCAAATTCTTGCCATCATTTATTTGTTTGAGCGGATTATTTTTAGTAATCTTATTATGTTTTATTTTCGTGTATATGACTCCTTTGCTTGCACATATGTCTATGTACCTCAGAATCCAGAAGAAGGCATCTGCTCCACTGGGACTGGAGTTATAGATGGTGGCAAGCTGCCATATTGGTGTTGGATATCTGACTCTGGTATTCTGGAAGAGCAGCCAGTGCTCTTAACCACTGAAGCATCATTTGAGCCCTCATTTATTTTGGGCATTCTGATTAGGGTAAGATAGAATGTCAAAGTTTTTTTATTTTATGTTTTTCTGAATACAAAGGATGTTGAACCCTGTTTAAATATTGATTGACTATTTGTACTTCTGTCGGGTATGTGTGCATGTGTGTGTGTGTAGTGTATGTACATGTTTACATATGAATGAATGTGTTTGTGCATGTGTGGAAGCAAATGATCAATGCTGGAAGTCTACTTCCATCTCAGTTATTGTTCTAACGCTATGATGAAACACTATGTCCAAAGCAACTTATAAAATGAAGCATTTATTTGGTGACTTAAGTGTAGTTTTAGAGGGTTAGTCCAAGACCATCATGGTGGGGAGTGTTGTAGCGGGCAGGCAAGCACAGTGCAGGGGCAGTAGCTGAGAGCTTACATCTGATTCATAAGCTGGAGACACAGAGAGTGAGACTGGGCCTGTAGTGGGCTTTTGAAACCT
>LZPO01066311.1:243519-261361 GCA_001675575.1 Neotoma lepida | reverse complement strand
TCACCTGCAAAAACACACTTAAAATGTGATAGCAAATTCAAAATTTTTCTATCAAGGATCTGGACTTTTCCTATGTAAAAGCCTCTTTTAGAACATTTAAAAAAATCAATCATTTTAATCTGATGTGTATGAGTGCTTTATCTGGGTAGGTCTCTACACCTGGAGCCTTCATTGAATCCCCTGGAAGCACAGTTACAGAAAGTTGTGAGCTGCTATGTGAGTGCTGGGAATCCAACCCGGGTCCTCTAAAAATCATCTGGTGCTCTTAACCTCCGCGTCATCTCTCCAGACCCCAGAAGCTGCTTTAAATTGGAAGAAGTTTTTGATTGCAGAAATTTCCTGAAGGTCTTAGGTTCCAATGTCACAAAGGTAAGGAGAAAAGCACAGAACTCCTTCCCCACGAGATAATAATTGTCTTCAACAGGGGGAGAGTGAAAGGAAGGAAATGGAGGTGGGAAGGGGAGTGACTAGGGAGGGTTAGGGGAGGGGCGACAGTAGCAGCAATGGGACAACAAACACCTTGAGGGTGCAGGAGGGGTGATAAGAAAGGGACCTGGAGGGGCAAATGAGTCTGGGATGGAGGAGAAACTTGAGAAGGAGGAAGTGAGGAAGAGCAGGCTGGAGGTCTGAGGGAGATAAGGGTGTGTGAAGCTAGAGAAGCAGGGGAAAATGCTAGAACAAGGATTCAGGGGCGCCTACATGGCAAGAACAGGAAAGCTAAGAATGACACGTGCCTGGCAGTGGGCGTGGACACCTCGCGGATCAGAAACAGTCCTCTAATTATTCTGCATCTGGCTGTGGTCTGCAGAGAAGCAGCTCAAGGCACTGACTTGTTTCTCTTTCTGTGTTTCCTGATTCTGTAGCCCAGGGTCCCTGAGGGTGCAGCTGCCGGTGAGTGAGATGAAAGGACCGCGGGGTGTGGGCGCCCAAGACCACAGTGCCCTCACCTCTTCTTTCAGTCTCTGCCCTTCATACATCCCCTTGCAGGAAGGCAGGGATGGAAGATCAGAGCCCTGATCGACTCCAGGAGAGATGTAGGAAAAGATGGGAAATAGGAACCAGCATGGTTAGAGCACCAGAAGCACTGACTGAATTCACAGCCCAGGTGCCCCAGACTTTGCGAATCTCTGCACAGGGTCCTCTGCAGGGCTGTGCTGAGGACTCTCAATTCTCTCTGCAGCTCCATTCACACCTGTGGGTAGCTGGGTCTCAGGAAGCAAGGATGGCAAAGGCTGTAGCCACCGGGGGCAATCATCCCCTTTTCGTTCTACTGAGCTGTCTGGGGTCTACTCTGCTGGCTGGTGAGTTCCCATGGTCTAAATGGAGTGCTGGGGGATGGGGAAGGACCTGGCTGTAAGTCAGGAAGTTCACAGTACCCGGAGGGTAGCTAGAAACTCCCCCTGGATGTCTCCTTCTCCCCTTCACCGCAATGACGACAATATCCTGTGGCTCTTCCTGGCTCTACTGCACCCAGGCTTCAGTTGATAAAAGAAGTTAGGGAAAAAGTTAAGTCAAGTGGTGGGGCAGGGACTACATGAATGAAAAGTGCTAGGTGGCAGAAGTGACTACCTGGTGGCGCCTTCAGCACCACTGGGGTCATAGGAAGCCTCAAATCCAGTCACCTGGACTGGATATGTTGGGCACAGTTGAAGAACCAGCCAGGAGGCGGTCTCAGACAATTTCCCTGGACCTAAGGCATGCTATGCTCTGAAGACTGCCTTCTTGGGGATTCCTCACAAGCCCTCCACCTTTCTGGGACCTCTTTGTCCTTGAATTTTCTTTCCAACTTTCCCAAGGAATTTCTCCAGCAGATCACAATAAATGCTTCCAGAGACAAGGCAGCCACAACCACACACATTCTTGCTTTTTTTTTTCTTTTTCTATTATAGTTGTTTTGTTTTAAGCAGGATTTCACACGATAGCCCACACTATAGAATTTGCAACATCTCTTCTCTCCCTCATTCTTTCAAATGCTAGGAATACAACTTTGTTCTACCAGACTCAGCTTCAATTCCCATGAGACTCATCAACCATCAGCCTGCTCAGCTCCCTTGCCTGCCCATCCAGCCATCCTCCCACTTTCCCATCACAAAGTGCCTTTTAGCCCCTCTTCCACCAGGTGGCACACTGTGCTCAGGGGCTGAAACACCTCATCCTCTATGGAGGACTCTGATGATGGTCCCTGGTGGGGTGTTTGAAGCTTCTGCCCTTGCTCCCAGGCCCACGCTGTCTACCTCCTGGGGAGATGGCATCAGGTACTGGTGTTCATTAGGCAGGAGAGGATTCTCTTGTTCTGTAAATGGCAGGCACTAAATTTTTTTTCAAACTGGCAAACTTCACTATATTTCTCTCTGCATCAAATACTCAGTTCTGCATTTGGTGACAGCAGGAGAAGGCAACAAGCTGATGACTGGGACAGCAGATTTGTCTCTACAATAGATTAGGATATATCCCAGGTAGCAGTCTTGGTGCCCATCTCCCCAGAGTGTCTTCAAAAGTAAGCCAAAGCTGCATGTTTCCCAGGCAGCAGTGGGTGCTATGCTGCCTATGACTTCTGGGTCAGCTAGAAATGACAGGAGGAGGTCCTGGGTTTAGTGACTCTTCATCTCTCCTTTGTTCTCCAGTGGATTCCTTGGATCCCATGGCCATAGAGACACTAGTTGAAGCCTGAGGTGCTTGCTGAGGGAGAGGTGGCAACTTACTTAAGAACTAACCTCAGGCACTTTCCTCTAGATGAGATAAGATCTCCACAACCATCTAGGGAACAGAGATGTTCTGTCAGACAAGAGTCCTTGTCTCTCCCTACTAGGCAGTCCTCAACACACAAGTGACCTGTTATGTCCCTGCAGTGATGTCTCACTTCTGAACATCTTGTCTGACTATGACCTGTTCACTTAATAACCTAGGGGGAAAGAGAGACATCACCTCTTGATGTCTGCTTGAGGCCTGATGGGCCTTCTGATAGCCCAGGATCAGAGAGTGCTCTCTCCCAGGGCATTCTTCTGTGAAGAATCTCGTCATAGAAGCTGTAGTGTGGCCCACTGAGTCACACAGTTTACTCTTTAGTCCCTTTCATTCATCTTTACTTGTAAGTGTTCATTGCTATGAGTCATTGGTCTGGTTCAAGTCCTCTGGTTTCTTCTACTCTATGGATAATGGGCTCTCTCTGGGACTCCTTTTGGATATCCTGTTGTTGTCCTGTGTCATGGAGATCCTGGTGTTTTGGAACTGTGGGTTCATTCTCTTCACATGCTCCAACAGTTCATAGATGCAGTAGATGTTGGGGTGGGCTAACTCACAGCCCTGGTTCTGGGCCTGGATGGAAGCTGGATTGGTCAGCCTGCCAGCTTTCCCTCATCCTCGCTATCCCAGGGAGCTCTCTAGCACTGCCTTGGCTAGCTCACCCAATACAGACTACAGCAAGGGGTGAGGCCATTTCTCTCCTCTGAGATTTTTGATCACCACTTTTCTACTCCCAGATTTAACCAGTTCCTCTGACCAGTTCCAGGAAGCCATCTCTGGAGCACTGCAGTATGTCCAGGGATCTGGCATGTGTTATTCTAGCTTCATTCTTTTGCTGTGATAAACACTCTACCAAAAGCAATGTTAGGGTGGAACTGATTTATTTGACTTCTACTTCGAAGCCATAGTCTGTCCTGAGGGAAGTCAGGGCAGGTACTCAGAGGCAGGCCTACTTGCTACTCCACATAGCATTATCTATGACCAAGGAACTTATTCACAGCCAGAGAGGAATAGCAGGAACCACAGAGGATGCTGCTTGCTGTCTGGATCACTAGTTCCTGCATAGCTAGATTTCTTATCCACCAGAGACCACCTGCCCAGGAAATGGTAATGCCCACAGTGACTGGGCATTCCTACATCATTAACAGTTAAAACAGTCCCTCAGTAGACACTGCCTTCTTAGGTGACTCTAGGCTGTATCAAACTGACAGTTAAAGCTAACCAGCAAAGATGTCCAAGTCTATGATCTGAGAGTACAGATCAGTAAAAACTGTCTCCATGCAACTTCTGTTCCATCCTCACCCTGCTCCTCTCTGCCCCACCAGCCTCATGCTCCATCCTGTCTCCACACAGTCTACATGGGCAGCTTCTGGAAATTCTTCAGAATGAACAGATCTAGAAAAGACATTCTGAGCTTTTCCTATCATAACTGACAGGGTCTACCCATAGTAAAAACATGAGATAACAGATAAAAGAATTGTCCTGGTGGAGATCAGGGGTTGGCCACACCTTGGCCTGCATCTTCAAGCAAGAGAGAATGGCTATGCTTTACTTAGCACAGTGGAAGCTCTTCCAGGAATTTTCTTTTTCTTTCCTTCCTTCTTTCTCCCTTCTTCCTTTCTCTCTCCCTCCCTTCCTTCCTTCCTTCCTTCCTTCATTTATTTATTCATTCCTTTCTTCCTTTCTCTGTTTCTTTCTTTTAAAGACACCCTTCCAGAAGGACTTTCTTGTTCCACAGGCAGAGACTGTCTCTGAGCCCCTGCTCCACATCTCTAACCTCACTGCATGTTTCCTTCACAGACGCTGCTTCTCTTTGCTACAACTTCACTGTTGGCAAGTCAGGGTCTGGATCATGGTGGAACAAGGTCCAAGGCAAACTGAACAAAGAGACTTTTATTGACTGTGACAGGAACAACAACTGCCAAGCCATTGGCCTTCTCGGGAACAAACTGATTGTCACAAAGACCTGGGAATCACAGGTTGACTCTCTGAAAGATGGAGTTAACCTGTTCAAAGCAAAAGTGGTTCACATGAAGGCAGAGACTAATACAATGAGAGGTGAGTTTCAAATGACCCCATAGGGCTGGGGATGTAGCTCAGTGGTAGAGTGCTTGCCTAGCATGCATGAGGCCCTAGGTTCAATCTCCACTGCTACAAATTAAATAAAGAACATATTAGATGGCCCCCTGAAGGAAAGAACAGGATTTCTGACAGGTTAGGGACATTAATTGCTTTCATGAAAGAAAAAAATAAATCACTGGTAGTTGTACCTAAGAGGTCCAGCAGCAAGGCTAAAATGTGGAGGGTAGAGCAAGGTCAGAAGATGGGAAGGGAGGTGGGTGGGCAGACAGGATTTTAAAAGGCCAGAGGCTGATCACTTTCCAATGGGTACAGAGCCCCTTATTCCGCAGGTCAGGATGTGTTGTTGGCATGAAGTGGATGGACATTTCATTGGATCCTGGAACATTGGCCTCAATGGACACAAAATGTTGCATGTTCAGCCAATGGAACCCTGGAATTCGGGCTGAAGTTGATCGTGAATCCAGGTGGATAAAAGAGATGAAGAAAATTAGGGATTTAACTGCCTTCTTAAACATGACCTCACAGGGGGACTGCAGGACCTGGCTTGAGGATTTCAAGTTGCACTGGGAAGAAAAGGTGGAGCCTACAGGTGACTGGGAAAAAGGGGAGGAAATTCACTGCAGATGAGGGGTGTGTGTGTGTGTGTGTGTGTGTGTGTGTGTGTGCAATAATCTAATCACCACGAGATCTTGTGTTTATGTTAATTTTTTCCATCATTCATTTCGTTTCTCACTCTCTCCTATCTCATTAATTGTGTTTACATTGTTCACACACTGTGGTTCTCAAAGGCTGTCACAGTCTGAGCATCCTTTTATTTCCTGGCTTTTACCTCATTCTGGACTCATGGTTTCTTTACATCTCACCTAATCTATTGTTTTTCCTGTGACCATCCTCACAGGTCAGGTCCTCTCCTGCCAGCAGGAAAGATGAGGCCCCATCATAACCTTGCTTCCCCTACCATAGCTGCATGAGTCTTTTGAGGTCAGGGAACATGCCCTCTCTCCCTTCCTACTCAGGACCCATCTAAACATTTGCTGCACTGCAATGGGGGTGGAACTCTGTGTGTTGCTGAATCACCTGAAGACCCAGAAGCTAAGGTGAGGTTTCCTCATCTTTGAGGTTTGGTCAAAGACTCAACTTGTGTTTCCACTTCAGATTTGCCAACTGCTACTCCAGCTGTGGACCAGGCTTCATCCATGGCCATCAAACCCAATGCCTATGTTTTGCTGATAATGTTCACCTGCTCCCTCCTGCTTCTTATCTGAGGAGGATCCTTCGTAATGACAGGTATGAGGGCAGTGTTGAGAGTGGGATAAGGGACAGATGGGTGAGGAATAGGAAAGCAAGAGTGAATTTCTAGAGTCATGCTCTTGTCTTTCAACTGCAGCGTTGTGTTGAGAAAGGAGGCAGGAGATCTGGAGTTCATGTCATCTGCTAGCAATAGTTTTTGCACGCTCAGCCTTGACAGGACAGGAATCATGTCACAGACCAATGGGAAATGAGGAGGGAGCACAGCAGGTTCCTAATCAGGAGGGTCCCATGATGAAGATGGGGAGACAGCAGGAACACAAAAGTATAGTGATAGTTCCACTCAATGTGTAGAGGGAAGGGATTCCATCCCACAGACAAAGACAAAGAAGATATAAATAAAGAGATGGTCCAGTGGCAGGAACACTTGCTGCTCCTGCATCAGACCTCGGTTCCATTCCCAGCACCCACATGGCAGCTCACAACCAATAGCTCCAGTTCCAGGTGATCCAGCCCCTTCTTCTCCACAGACCTTGGCCATTCACACAGTGCACTTACAGACTTGCAGGCTCACACTCATACACATAAAATAGAAATGAATCAAGCAGCAGCAACAGCTTCCAGAACCCCTGGAGCAGTGTCCCCACTGGAGGCAGATGGGACTGAGATGCTGCTGGAGTCTACTGCTCCCATCTGGGCTGCCCAGAAGGACAAGGTAGGGCAACAACAATCACACACACACACACACGCACACACACACACACACACACACACATCTGTGTGTGTCCCTCTAAGGCTGAGAAAGAATGGAGAAGAAAGCTGTATGCAACCCCTCTCTGGATAGGGCTCCTCCCTGCTCCTCCAGCTCCTTCAGCCCCTCCCATCAGGCCCTGAGTCAGGAAGCAGAGCTAGTCATTACCACTTTACTCTCAACTTCCAGGTCTACACCAGGGTCTGGGGCTGACTCTGGGACATGGGAAAGAAGAGAGGAAGACAGTAGAGGCTCCAGGCATGCGGAGCCCAGGAGTAATGGAGCAGACAACTGAATAACCCTCAGCGAGGGTGGCTGTGGGTGGTGATGACTGGTACAGGGCACCCAGGAGAAATGACCCAAGTTGTCCCCAGACTTCTTAAAAGACCTGTTTATTTGCTGTAGGCTGAAGATGCTCCAGAGAAGGTCATGAGAGTTCATCTGGTGCTGCCACTCTCCCTCTCATCGGCCTCAACCAGATGAATCATGATACTTCTGACATAGTATTTCATGTTCCTTCACTCTGTACTAATCACTTGCCCCTTTCTTATCACCTTCTACTGTTTCCTTGGTGCTCCCTGGTGGGATTTTCCCTTAATATGAAATTACCTGAGCTAGAGATCTGGAAAAGAACTTGGTTATGTACCTATCCATAGCATAGGAAAAAGGATAACAGATCTCCTTAGTGGGGGTGTGAAGATTTTATTCCTCTGTGTATCATACATATATATATATATATAAACATCAGTACATAGGTCAGTGTGAGATAGACTAGGAAGACACACACACATAAGGTATTCACCTGGAAGTTAAATTCTGTTAAGAATATTAATTTTGTAATAGAAATTTATTATAATCACCCCTAGACTAGGCAGCCTTCTCTAGAACAAACGAATGTATCTATTATTTATTTGTGACTTTATATGGAAGAAAGGGACTATTTCATAATGGAAGAGGTGGTATTTTATAATATAATTACTATTATAGATTAGTTTCTCTGACATGCACTAGGCAGTCCAGCAATGCCCACATGCACATTGGAGGCAGAGAACCCGGAAGCTGCTCAGTCCCACAGGCTGGCTGCCCCTGCAGTGACAATCTGGCAGTGAAAGCTGGAATGTCCTGGAAAGCTGAGTCCACATCCTCCTGATGCAGGTTCTGGGTCAGTGCTGCTCTCCACTGTGTGCAGAGAAGCTTCTTCTGCACATCCAGAACCTCTGATGGAAGGAGAATGAACTCACACAAGTTTCCTCTGACTCCACATGGGCACTTTTGCACAAGTGCACTAGCACTCACACACATATGACACATACATACAGTGACAACATAAGGACTTTAAAGTATGGAGAGTTCACTGTTGAAAATGAACTCTATTTTTCAGGCAGGGTCTAACTATGTAGCACAACCTGGAATGGAACTCACTATATAGACCAGGCTGGCCTGGAACTCAGAGATCCACCTGCCTCTACCTCCCCAGCAGTAGGCTTAAAGGTGTGTGCCACCAAACCTGACTGATTCCTGGATTTTGAGCTCTGATGGTGTGCTACTAAAGTATTACTAATGTACAATTTACTATTTCACCCAAATTAATTTGTAAACTATAGGTACGTCAAGTAGACTGGCAATATTCAAACATCTCAGGTATCACTATAGGAAACCTGTGACATCTAATCATAGGAAACAGATATTGAGGACTAGTTGTTTAATAGAAGTCACTGGTAATGTCTGTCCTTCATTTTCCTTACGGGAAGCCATCTGACTGCTGACCTGGCATCTTTAAAATGGCATATTTCTATTTAGATGTCTGTAAACTTTCTTCTTGTGATTGCTTTATAGATATTCATGTTTCTACAAATGTGTGCGTTTCTACATTATATGATTTTTACATAAAAATTTTCAGAGAATTCTCTTGTAATTATTTTACTTCACAAGGTTTGTGGCAATGCTTATTTCATTTGTGATAAAAATGTCTGTAATATTCTCTTTGTTCTTTGTCAATCTGAATAAAGACCTGTCAAATTCAGTATACATTTTTTTTTTTCGGTCTGAAGTTGGGTGTGATTGAGACAGGATTTCTTTGTGTTGTCCTGGCTGTCTGTTCATCTGAGGGGACTAACACCTGATAAGAAATAAAAATGACTTCACAGAGACAAAGACTCCTCACACCAAGTTTAAGTACCTGTTAGTGTGTGTTGACACCTTCTTAAAATGAGTAGAAGTATTTGCTACTCAGAGGGGACACTGCTCTGACAGTGACCAAAACTCTTTTACATAAAATCATTTGTAGGTTCAGAATGTCCCTGTCAATCATATAAAATAATGGACCTGCCTTCACTTTGTCCATAGCTTAACTGGTCAGTAAGGCCTTACATGTAACCTGGCAATTGTGCCTACTGACTTCGGAGCTCAGGACAGGGTCCAAGGCAGAACCAGACGATTAAGTCGGCCTTCTCTAAATTAATTTTGGAAACCAGTGAAAATGGCTCCAACCTTTTACCCATGGCCCTTCTTAGGGTAAGATGTACCACTTACAAGGCAGCATTCACCCCCTATGAGATTGCATATGGAAGGTCACCTGTGGGGTCTCTGCAAACACCACAGCCAGCAGAGGGTTGGTCCACAAGAAGGAAGCTCAGTTTAATCTGACTCAGTGGTCAGGGTTGGGTCAAACTTTGAAAGTCTTACCCCAATTAGTTTATTTTAGGCATATTTAAGCACAGTACAATTGGGGGAAATGTTCCTCGTGATAATTAATTAAATCTCCTGTGTGCAGCAAAGCTTAAGACATGACTACAGCCAAACTCTTTTCAAGTACAAGTGGCATCTTCCATAAAGACAGGTTCTACAAATGAACTGAGGACACAAGCTCAAGATAAGGGTCTAGGGGAGGGTAGTGTTGTGGATTGACTGAGATAAACAGGTTCAGATAAGGCTCTGGGGTAGCTGCTATGGCCTGGCCATGCAGATAGCACAGAGGTCACCAGGCTATTAACCACATCTGATCCCAGCCTTCTGGGCAGAAAACAGGTTATACATCTCTCTCTTTGAAGAGACAACCCTGTACAGTTAATATTCCTGATTTCCATGGTGCTTATCTGTGAACACAAGGATCTACATGACTCCTGCATCCCTCTCCCCCACCTCCCCCAAATAGGGTTTCTCTGTGAAGCCCTGGCTGTCCTGGAACTGGATCTGTAGACCAGGATGGCCTCAAACTCAAAGAGATCTGCCTGCTTCTGCCTCTCAAGTGCTGGGATTAACAGCACGTGCCCCCACTGCTGGGCCCTTTTTATATTTATATTTTATTTATTTATTTACTTATTTATTTATTTATTTATTTATTTATTTATTTTGATTTTTCAAGACAGGGTTTCTTTGTGTTGCATTGGCTTTCCCAGTACTAGCTCTGTGACCAGGCTGGCCTCAAACTCACAGAGAGTCTGATCATTTATGTCAGACCAACAGTAAACACAAAACTAAAAAACAAACAATACCTCTATAACTAGGTTTTAAGTTTTAAGCTGAGGGGATCATGGCCAATTTGTTGTGAAGTAATAATATATTCTAAGTCATTGTAGGGTGGTTGTTTTTCCTATTTTATCTGGAGCTATGTGTAAATTTTTAACTTTACTATGAAAGTTAAGCACTCACTTAAGTACTGATTTACAAGCAGGAGAGGAGAATGTCATCCATATAACGAATGACCAGTACCTGGGGAAATGTAATCAACACCAGCTCAAGTGCTTATGTGCAGAATATTGACATATAGTAAGGCTATTTTTCATCCCCTGGTTTGAATTTTCCACAGTTATCAGGTTATTGGTTGTTGACTGTTTAAAGTAGGAACAAAGAATGCAAAAAAAAAAAAGTTCCTTATCAGGATGTAAAGGAAAAGAGAAAAAGCAGTCTTTTGAGTCAAGTATAATCATGTAATGTCCTTGAGNTTTGTGAATTTAAAAATAAGGGAGTTCAAGCTCAGCAGTGGTGATGCACGTCTTTAATCCCAGCACTCTGGAGGCATAGGAAGTCAAGTCTCTGAGTTCGAGGCCAACCTGGTCTAGAGTGAGTTCCAGAGCAGCCAGGGTACACAAAGAAACCCTGTCTTTAAGGGAAAAAAATGAGGGTGTTCAAAGGTCTACCCAAACGTTTTTTACCCCTTAGTTACAACCTTTTGTTGTTGTTGTTTTTGTACTAGAACTTGGGCCCGGTTTAATTTTTCCCCAAGACAGGTCAGTGACCAGAGGGGAGGTGGGGCTGGGGACACAAAAACTAAGTGCTGGGGTAGGCTAGTGCTAGGGCCCAGGCAATGGGGGAGCCAGTCTCCCCACCCTTTGGAACTCATGAGCTGAGTCAGCCATGACAAATAAGGCTTGCTGGCTCTAGCAGGGTGCCCTGGGGAACCTGCTGGCAACTTCTCCAGGTCCCAGGTTGAAGGGTATGGAGGAGAATTTGAGCTTCCTTCTATCTGAAGGGACAGACCAAAGAAGTTTCCATAATGGAGGCCTAGTGACTTGTGCTTAGAGACAGTGGGCGTGGCCCTATATTCACTGTGCAGATTCTGGCTGCCGGCTTTCCTGACAGTAGTTGCAGGCTCAGACTGTATTCTGTCTCTATCTATCTTTCCTGATTCTGTTGCAGAGGAACACTGAGGGCGCAGCTGCAGGTAAGTGAGATGGGGACCTCGGGGTGTGGGAGCCCGGGACAAGAGTGTACTCACCTCTCAGTTCACATCGCGCCCTCCACGCGCCCAAGTGTGACCTGGACTATGGTCTGCTAGGAGGGAGGACCAGAGTCACAGGGCCCTGGAGGGATGCCCCTAAGAAATATAGGGAAAAATGGGAACCAGGAACCGGCATGGCTGGAGCACGGGAAGGAATAAATTCACAGCCCAGGTGCCCGGGACTTCGCGAATCCCTGTGCCAGGTCCTGTACGGGGATGTACCGAAGACTCCGCGATTCTCTCCACAGCTCCACCTGTCGGTAGCTGGGTCTCAGGAAGAAACCATGAAAAAAGCTGAAGCCACCAGGTGCAATCTTTCCCTAGTTCTGTGCCTTTTGACTCTACTGGGCTGTATGGAGTACAGGAAGCCCCCGGTGAGTTCCCGGGATTTAACCGGGGAGATGGGGGAGGGGAGCATCAGGCTACTAAGTCAGGAAGATAGCAATTTCCTCACAGGAAGCTCCTGGGCTTCTCTTTACTATCACCAGGACTTAAGTCTGGGCGCCCTGGTCCTCACCGCGTCCCTCCCAGATTCTCTTCAGTGGATTGACTAAGTTAGGGGGAAAGTCACTGCAGGAGGGCCGGGAAGGGGCTACGTGAATGAGGAGGGCAGGGTAGCAGAGGGGGTTAACTAGTGAATCATGAGTTCTGTGGCTTTCTGCTTCCTGTTTGTACATCACTTGCATGTTGCTTTCACAGATACACACTCTCTTAGTTGCAACTTCATTGTCAAGACTCCTACCACACCTTGACAGCCCTTTTGTGAAGGACAGTGCTCAGTGGATGGAGTGCCTTTCCTTCAGTATGATAATGACAACAAAGCCACACCTTTGGGTGACCTGGGCACATGCCACTCAAATGTGGACAGATTTTATCCAAGGGCTGGAATACTTGGGACAAGAGCTCAGGAAAATGCTGGCTAACACCAAACAGGGGACAACCAAGATTGGTGGTAAGTGTGGGATCAAGTTCAGAGGTAGAGACAGGTGGCAGGAGAGAGGAAGGGCAGTGCACATGTGGGAATGAGATGGTAAATGTATCTGTGTGAATGAATTGAGCATTGGCCCAACCTAGGAAGCATATGGTACCCAATGGGTAACAAAGAACAAGTCTTATGGAAATGACACTGGCTCATAAGCCAGTGGGAAAAGTCTTGACCTTTGAGGAGGTGATGGATGTATCATAAGAGAAGAATGATGGCTTTGTATGTGGTTTGCAGGTCAGCCCACTTTACAGACCACCATGCTTTCTAAGTATGAACAATGACAAATCTTTGGTGCCATCTGGTGTTTTAACATCAGTGGAAAGATCTCCATCTTGAACACAATGAATATGAGCTGGACACTGATTAATCTTGAAGCCGGAGGTATCATGAATGATGAGCAATTCATAAAAGCTCTCAAGATAATCTCCACAGCAGACTGCAGTCACTGGCTCAAGGAACTCTTAACGCACCAGAAGGAAAAGCCAAGCAGGTATTCCCTAGATTAGCAGGGGAGGGAGCGATGACCACAAGGATTTCTCTTTCTTTTCTCACCTCCCAATGTTTCTCATTCCCTAGTAACCTATATCGTCCAGGTACTACGTGGCCTGCTAATAGGGCCCCATGTCTGTCTGCATCACTGTAAACTTCCAGCCTTTTCTGCCTCACTTAGAGCTGCCCTTGTACCAGCACCAACATCACTTTGAAAGGCTTCATTTTCTTTCTCTGGCACAACCCAACACTACCAATTGCCCCAACATCCAGAAAGCTCTACCCACAGTAAATATGTCACATTGTTTGATGGTTTGATAGACATTTGCTTTCTTTGGTAATGAAATAAACTCTGCAAGGACATTGTACACACAACTCTACTCCTTTCTCCTCAGGAATCGTAAAATTGTTTTGACATATGAGTCCCCCAGGTTGTGTGGGAACAGAACGTGCTGATTGAGGTATGTTTTTAGCTTTACCCATAATTTTCCTGATTTTTTTTAAAGGATCATAATCAAGAACCCCAGATATCACCCAGCTTCCATCTACTGTCAATTTCACAATAAGAGAGTATTTATCTCGATGGCAGCAGTCATTGCCATCATCTTCCCTTTTACTGTTGGTATAGTAGTGAAGAAATGTTGTCCCCAAGGAGGTAAGGAGCATACTGGGGTTTCACTCTGGTTCTTGGTAGAGTTAGTCTGCTGAGGACTTGGAACATATGTCCCACTGATATCAAGGATGTGAATTCCAGTCATCATGCATACATAACAAGGGACTTACTCACTAAACTATCTTCCCATCCCCCCAAACTGCACTTTTGACAGTCTGGCTGCCAGTTCAATATACTCTCTTCTGCTCAGACAATGAGAACTGAATGTAACAAGCTTCTGAACAAGTCACTTGCATGTACTCCTATCATGGCCCTTAGAGGAACCCTTACCATGTACTCATTCCAAAAATATTGCAAAGGTATTTTCACACAATCAATTGGGACTGCTCATTTACTCTTTCTATCTCACTTCTCTCTGTGTCACATGCAATTGAGAGGCTGCTGACGCCAGAATTGGGTCTGTCTGAGAAATGGTTGGGTGGCCTGCACTCGAAACCAACTTCATTTGTCAGGGGTCATGGAACATTGGGGTACAAGCTAAGCAGTGACTTGCAGACTTCTCTGTTGGGGTAAAGGACTGATTTCTTTCAGACTCACAGTCTGGAGCTTTGGCTCTCACTGCAAAACCTTTCCAGACAGAAATCATCAGCTGCCCATGAACTATTCCATCAACTGCCACAAGCCACAGAGGAAAGAGAGGCCCATGGAGCCAAATGGAGAGTTCCCCAACCAGGCCACCAAAATGTTGTCCCAGGAGGATGAGCCTAAGACATTGAAGGTAAAAGCATTTACTAAATCAGACATCTACATCACCCCATCCATGAGTCAGGAAACCTCTCACAAGTGAGGGAGAAACAATGTAAGAGAACACTGCTTTCCAGCCATGACACGGCTGCTGCACTGTTGAACTCTCAGCAGCTCTAAGTACTTGCATGATCCCTGCACGAGAGCAGGCCTGTCAATCTTCCCTTCATGGAGGGAGAGGGGCTCATGAGGCTCCAGAGCTCCCTAGATTCTATCTGCAGTTAGTGGTGCTGGAGAGAGAGAGAGAGAGAGAGAGAGAGAGAGAGAGAGAGAGAGAGATTTTGTTCAGTGGTGTGTACACTAGGAAGGAGCCCATGTGCTTATAAATAGCTCTTGACCCTCACTTCTACAAATAATCCCAAATGAATTCATTGGGTCAAATTCTTTTTTAAAACCTCACATGAGAGTAGAGGAAGAGTAAGTGGGAAGATGAAGCAAGCTGCAGGGAGTGGGAAGGGGACATGAGACGTAATAGAAGGACTGATATGACCAAAATATCTAATACACACATATGAAAACATCATCATGAAACCAATTATTCTGTGTCATTAATGTGCTATGACACTGTTTAAAGATTAAATTTTATTTTTAATTTGTATGAATATTTTGCTTGTGTGTCTGTATGGAACATGTGTACCTGGCGCTTTCAGAGGCCAGAAGAAGGCATTGGATCCCCTGCAACTGGAGTTACAGATGGTTGTGAGTACTGGGAACTGAACCCAGGTCCTCTCCAAGAGCAGTAAGTGCTCTTAACTGCTGAGCCATCGCACCAGCCCACTAATAAATTTCTTAAGAATATAAATGCTTGAATATTATTAAACACGGGGAAGGTCTTATAACAGACTTCATAATACAATTAAATGTTTCATAATCAAAAAGCTAAACACATTGTCTTAATGACTATGGATTGTAATGGCCAATTATGACATCATTTGTAGCAATGTACTATGAAAGCTTGGTGAGAGGGACTCACAGGTCTTTCTAACAAAGATGCAAGGTAAAATAGCAATATCAAATGAAACTGGTAAATATAAGATATGTGCTGGGTAGTTTTTTGTCAACTTGACATAAGCTAAAGTCATCTGAGAGGAGGGAACCTCAATTTTCAAAACGCTTCCATAAAATAAGGCTGTAGGCCAGCTTGTAAGGCATGCTTTTAATTACTGATTTATGGGAGAGAACCACGCCATGGTGGTGGTCCTTTCTAATAAGAAAGCAAGCTGAGCAAGCCATGAGGAACAATCCAGTAAGCAGCACCCACCCATGGGCTCTGCATCAGCTCCTGCCTCCAGATTCCTCCCCTGTTGAGTCCTGTCCTGACTTCGTTCAACTGATGAACAGTGAGTTGGAAGTGAAAGCCAAATAAACCCTTTCCTCCCCAAGTTCGTTTGGTCACGATGTTTTCTCACAGCAGTAGTAACCCTAACTAAGACAAGTTGGTACCAAGATAGTGTGGTATTGCTGTGACAGACCTGGCCATGGGTTTTGGGGAGTATTGTAGAAGGACTTTGGAAATTTGGTCTAGAAAAGCCATCGAGTGTTGAGAGCTAACTGGGCCATTCCTTAGGAGCTTGGAAGATAAGAATGTTGAGAGCAGTGCAGACAATGGAGGCCTGGCCTGTGAAGCTTAGGGAAGCAGACTCTACTGAGCCATTTGAATTAAGAATCAATGGTTCTGGGTATCTGGGGCTGAAGAATCAGCTGTGATTAACAAGATACCAGAACTATTAAAGTGAAATCTTTGCTGGGGACCCTGATGCTGGTCAGCGGGAGCTGAGAAATTAGTGGTGATTACGAAGAGACCAGCATCTTTGAAGTGAAGTCCTCTGGAAAGTGTTTCCTGACAGTCAGCATACAGAGGCTGTGTTCCAGACATGGCCAAGGTTGTACCTTGTGCTGGCAGCCAAAGTTGGGAGTGCAAGATCCACCCAGGTGGTGCTGGTTTTGAAGGTGTGAAGGGGTCATGGAGAGCAGGTGAGGCTTAGCACTGTGTGGCATAGTTGGAGTTCATGCAAAGAGCCCAGGATTGGCTACTACTGAAAGTGGAGTTGGAGTAGAAGATCCCAGCATTTTGGAGATGCCATGACCACGGGATGATCACCAAGAACAGCAGCAGCAGTGAAGTGAAGCCAACCAAGCCTAGAAGACAAGCTGTGTGTGTCACAGACAGTGAACTGGAAAACTGACTCAAGCGCTGATGGTGTGCCATGAGTAGTTCAATCATGGACCCTGTGTCAGGTTCTCACTGGGGACTCTACCACTGAGCCTCTTCTCAATCAAGAGTTTCTGGTAAAGCCAGACACATAAAGACTGGATTAAAAGCAACATCTAAGGAAATGCAGAATGTAAGAGCTTGCAGGAAAAGGGAAGGATTAGGAAAGTCCTAGATGAGCAACCTGAGACAGGAAGGCAGAAGGCATCTACCTAAAGAATAGCAGAGATGTAAGCTGTCTTAGTGATGTAAGCTGTCTTAGTGTTCTAGTGCTGAGTAAAGTAAACATAACCATGCCAACTCCTTTTTTTGTTTGTTTGTTTGAGGGTTTTGTTTGTTTGTCGTTTCAAGACAGTTTTTTGTGCAGCTTTGGAGCCTGTCCTGGAACTTACTCTGTAGACCTGGCTGGCCTTGAACTCACAGATATCCACCTGCCTCTAACTCCTGAGTGCTGGGATTAAAAGTGTGTGCCACCACTGCCCAGCCCGTGCCAACTCTTATAAAGGAAACCATCTAATTGGGGCTTGCTTACAGTTTCAGAGGTTTAGTCCATTGCCATCATAGCAGGGAGTATGGTAGCATGCAGCAGACATGGTGCTGAAGAAAGAGCTGAGAGTTCTACATCAGGATCCACAGGCACAGAAAGAGAGGGGACACTGGGCCTGGCTTGGGCTCTTGAAATCTCAAAGCCCACCCCCAAATGACACACTTCCTCCAACAAGGCCACACCTACCCCAACATGGATACACCTCCTAATCCTAAGTAAGCCACTCACTGATGACTTAGCATTCAAGTACATGAGAACCATTCTTCAAACCACCACACAAGCCCACCTCTTCAGATTCCCTGTGTTCTGCACCTCCACTCCAGACTGCTGGCCTGATCAGTGGTTATAAAGTTTGTCCTTCCCTACATTTCTACAGAGTATCTTTTACAAAGCCAGCATCCACACACCCAGAATGACAACAGCTGTGCAGACAAAGCCTGTTACACTATTCCACTCTGTCTGCTGATACCAAACCAAGACATGATCACACACACCAATTGGGTCTTATGAAAACTGGTGTTTTACCAGAGATTTTACCTGGGGAAATGCAAACATTCTCTGTCTCTGTCTCTGTCTCTGTCTCTCTGTCTCTCTCTTTCTCTCCCCGTCTCTCTCTGTGTGTGTCTGTCTGTCTGTCTCTGACTCTTCC
>LZPO01066311.1:202003-228357 GCA_001675575.1 Neotoma lepida | reverse complement strand
AATAATCTAATCAACGTAAGTTCTTGGGTTGATGGCCATTTTTTCCATCCATCGTTTCATTTCTCACTCTCTCCTATCTCATTAATTGTGTTTACAGTGTTCACACACTGTAGTTCTCAAAGGCTGTCACAGTCTGAGCATCCTTTTATTTCCTGGCCTTTTCTTCATTCTGGACTCATGGTTTCTTTACATCTCACCTGATCTAGTGTTTTCCCTGTGACCATCCTCACAGATCAGCTCCTCTCCTGCCAGCAGGAAAGATAAGGCCCCATCATAACCCTGCTTCCCCTACCATAGCTGCATGACTCTTTTGGTCAGAGACATACCCTCTCTCCCTTCCTTCTCAGGATCCAGTCTAAACATTCACTGCATTGCAATGGGGGTGGAACTCTTTATGTTGCTAAATTACCTGAAGCCCAGAAGCTAAGGTGAGATTTCCTCATCTTTGAGGTCTGGTCAAAGACTCAACTTGTGTTTCCACTTCAGATTCGCCAACTGCTACTCCAGATGTGGACCATGCTTTGTCCATGGCCATCAAACCCAATGCCTATGTTTTGCTGATAATGTTCACCGGCTCCCTCCTGCTTCTTATCTGAGGAGGATCCTTTGTAATAACAGGTATGAGGGCAGTGTTGGGAGTAGGATAAGGGACAGATGGGTGAGGAATAGGAAAGCAAGAATGAGTTCCTGGAGTCACACTCTTTCCCTCAACTACAGCATTGTGTTTAGAAAGGAGGAAGGAGATCTGGAGTTCATGTCACCTGCTAGCAATAGCTTGTGCATGCTCAGACTTGACAGGACAGGAATCATGTCACAGACCAGTGGGAAATGAGGAGAGAACACAGCAGGTTCCTAATCATGAGGGTCCCATGATGCAGATGTGGAAACAGCAGGGACACAAAAGAACATGGTAGTTCCACTCGATGTGTAGAAGGAAGAAGATTCCATGACCCAGACAAAGATAAAGAAGATATAAACCAAGAGATGGCCCAGTGGCAGGAACACTTGCTGCTCGTCCATCAGACTTGGGGGCCATTCCCGTCACACACATGGCAGCTCACAACCACACAGCTCCTTTCTAGGCGATTCAGCCCCTTCTTCTGCACAGACCTCGGGGCAGTCAGACAGTGCGCTTGCAGTCGTGTGGGCTCACACTCATATACATAAAATAGAAAAGAATCAAGCAGTAGCAGCAGACTCCAGAACCCCTGGAGCAGTGTCCCCACAGGAGGCTGGTGGCACTGAGCTGCTGCTGGAGTCTACTGCTCCTGTCTAGGCTGCCTAGATGGACAAGGTGGCGCAGGGACAGTCACACCCACAGCTGTGATGCCACTCTCAGATTTTGAGAGTTTCAGAATGAAGGGGAAAGCATGTCTGGAACCTAACACAAGGCCTGGATAACCAGGACCCAGGGCTCTTTCTAGATAGGACTCCTCCTTGATCCTCGGGCCCCTCCCATCAGGCCCTGAGTCAGGAAGCAGAGCTAGTCATTACCACTTTATTCTGAACTTCCAGGTCTGCAGCAGGGCCTGGGGCTGACTCTGGGACATGCTAAAGAAGGGAGGAAGACAGTAGAGGCTCCAGGGTGTAAAGCCCAGGAGTGATGGAGGAGGGAACTGACCTCAGTGAGGGTGACTGACTGGTAGAGGGCACCCATGGGAACTGACCCAGGCTTTCTTGGACCCTTCTATAGACATGTTTCATTGCTGTAGGTTGTAGATGCTCCAGAGAAGGCTCTGGGAATTCATCTGGTGCTGCCACTCTCCCTCTCATCGTCCTCAACCAGATGAGTCATGATGCTGCTGACGTAGTATTTCATGATCTTTCACTCTGTGCTAGTCACTGGGGCCCTTTCTTATCACCTTGTACTGTTTCCTTGGTGCTCCCCGATAGGATTTGTCCTTCATTGAACTACTGGAAGTATAGTTCTGGAAAAGAACATGGTTATGTATCCCTGGCATAGGAAACAGGATAACCAGATCTCCTTAGTGGGAGTGTGAAGTTTTTACTCTTGCTTCTATAACTGGCAATAATCAAATATCTCAGGTATCTCTAAAGCAAATCTGTAACAACTAATCACAGGAAATGGAAATTGAGGACTAGCTGTTTAGTAGAAGTCACTGGTAACTGCAACAGGGCCCCAGACCTTACAACAACTGTTTACATCGTGGAAGCACCATTCCTGCTGTAAAACTCAGCACATAGCACTACCTGCCAAAACTAAAACAAAGTCCATAGTTAAGGGAAAGTCTCTGAATGTACTCACCTTGCTTTTTGGCTTCTATACTTTCACTTCTGGCTAACTGTTCTTGTTATCTAAAGTTTGTCCACCNACAATATGGNTTNTGTGCTTAAAAGCTCTACCTGACAAAGTCTCGGTGCTACACTTTAATCCCAAACACCCATTGTAGTTGCTGACCACTTAATAAAGAGTTTCTATTGACTTAAAGCCATGTCTGAGCAGTCTTCTCTGGTGAGTACTCTACAGCACTTCTGGAAGTCGCATGGAGATCCCAAAGCAAGATCTCAAGACACTGGTGGTCTCAGAGTGTGTTGGAGCAGGGAAGAATGTGGTGGTCAAGGATCTCCTAGGGCAGTGGTCCTCAACCTGTGGGTCACAACCCCTTTGGGGGTTGAAGGGCCTTTCAAAGAAATCATACATCAGATACCCTGCATATCAGATGTTTACATTACAACCTATAATAGTAGCAAAATTACACTCATGAAGGAGTAACAAAAATAATTTTGTGGTTGGGAATCACCACAATATAAGGAACCGTATTAAATGGTCACAACATTAAGGAAGACTGAGAGCCACTGTCTTAGGGGGCGTGCAGGTCCCCAGTGCTCCCTTTGATCAATTGCTGCCTGATGCTTTAGAGAAGTCTGACATTCAACCCCAAAAGGAAACAAACTAGAAAATCTATTGCATCTGGAGGTGAGTCTGGTTAAGGCGTCTTCTCTTAAGACACATAGGAGAGGTTGACAAGGCCATAGGTCCAGTGCCAGGAACCTTTTGATATGTCACTGAATTCGTCCTGTCTCTTCAGGTGTATGAATGTGTGGTGGCCACCACTAGTTGTCTTCACTATGTGTGTGTGTGTGTGTGTGTGTGTGTGTGTCTGTCTGCCTGTCTGTCTGTCTGTCTGTCTGTCTGTCTGTGTTTATCTCAGTTCTGGTTCTCTGTAATACCAATGACTTTCTCTGGTGTGAGAATCCCCTGGCTTAAGACCCTGGGCCCGAAACATTTTTAGTTCTGCCAAGTCACCCAGTGACAAAAACAGACAAGACAACAACAGGAAGGACCCTCCACCTGTCTCACTCCTTGAGTGGGAGCATTTGCTTGGTTCATTGCTTGACTCCTGTTCATGGTCAGGTTTGGTCTCTGTGTGGTGAGGAGGGGTCAGGCTTCTCATTCAGGGCCCTCTGCCATCTAAGTGGAATGCACACAGGGAGGGGGAAATAGTTCACCGGTGAGCATTCTGTCCACTCCATGACTGTTCTAAGCAGCCTGGGGAAGGGGAAAAGTCCCCTGAGCTGAACCTGAAGGAAAAGAGAAAGTTCCACTCTTTTTTTTCTCTCATGATTTATGTCTTCTTGTCAACTAATGGTCTATATAATTGTAAAACTCAAAACCCATCATTCTCTGAAAAAACAAAAAATGAAAGGTAGAAAATCACCCCAGGGTCTGGCAGGGTATTTCTGCCAGATAATAGCCTGGACAGAATGGATTTTCCCTTCTGTCCAACAATGATCAAGGAGACCTTAAACAATTTTCAACAGGTAATTTTAGAAAGATTAAAGACAACTGCTAAAATTATTTCATCACCCAGTCAATACCATATATTAGAAAAAAATTATAAAAGTTAAAAAAAAATAAAAGTATAGGTAGGTTCCAGTTGCTGGAGATAGCTCAAAGGTGTTCAACAACGGAGAACTCATTGGGACAAGATCTTCTGCATGAATGAAAGCCACCATCACCTTCTCTGATGATGACACACAGATTTACAGAAATCTGTGGACAAAAGTTTGTCCATTCCTGCCCGGCTCCCACAGCTGCTTAGACCCAAGTAAACATACAGAGGCTTATATCATTTTTAAACTATGGCGGTGGCAGGCTTCTCGCTAGCTAGCTCTTACATCTTAAATTATCACATTTTATAAATCTGTGTCGCCACGTGTTCCACGTGGCTTTACCTGCGTGTCATCACATGTTGTTCTCTAGATGGCAGAATGGCGTCTGCCCAGCTCTGCTTTCTGCTTCTCTCCCCCTAGTTCGAATGTCCCGCCTAACCTTATTCTACCTCACCATTGGCCAAACAGCTTTATTTATCAATCAATCAGAGCAATACATTTTCAGAAAGACATTCCCATCAGAAACCTAGCAAAATGTTGGTGTCTTACCCTCTGTCAGAATCATATCTCCTAGCTGACAGTTCTGCTTCCTATCAAAAGAAATAGTTGGATCATGTCTCAGATTGACAACAAAGGTTCCACAAATGGGACATCTATATCATAATCCCTGCCCCTAAGTCTCAGGAATCACCATGCAGAAGTAATGCCTTATTCAGCAGTAAATTTTTCTTTCTTTAAAGGTTTATTGTTATTTTATATGTATTCATCTCTAGTGTTTACTTGTATCATACGTGTACTAGTGTTTTGCCTGTACATAGGCATGTGCACCATGTACATGCATTGCTGACAGAAGGCAGAAGAGGCATCTGATCACCTAGAACTGGAGTTACAGACAGGTGTGAGCCACCATGTAGGTGCTGAGAATTGAACCCAGGTCCTTTGGAAGAGCAGCCAGTGCTCTTAACCACTGAGACATTTCTCCAGTCCTTAAAATAAATTTGTTTACAAAGACACAATTGGGGTGTGGTGAGGATGGATCTCTACAGAGTGAGGGTAAGTGTGTGCCATAAATATGATCCAAATACATGTATGCAAGCATGACAATCTCAAAGAATAAAAACACCGTGTTTAGAAAGTCTTATTGAAATACAGAGATCCACAGCCAGCCAGAATTAGAGACCTTGGAACACTCAGTGCTAAACTGGATAACCCTAACAAATCCCTCCTCAGAGCCCAGGGAACTGTGTGGAAAGAGGAGGCAGAAGGAGTGTAAGAACCATGGAGGACACCAAAAAACAAGGCCCCCTACATCAGCATGAGCAAAGCACATAGGAACTCACAGGGACTGAAGTAGCATGCACAGGGCCTACACAGGGCTTCACCAGGTCCTCTGTGTTTATATTATGGCTCCAGGTTTAGTGTTTTTAAGGGATTCCTAACCATGTGAACAAGTTTATCTCTGACTCTTGGGCTCTCTACTGGGATCTTTTCCTTCTGTTTATCTGTATTGTCATACTTCGATGTGATAGTTTTGGTTTTATTTTGTTATATTTTCTTAAAATTAGTGAGTGAATGTATGAATGAATGAGTGTAAATCTAGCCACTAGGATAAAGGATAACAGTGGAACTGTCATTTATACCTACTGGGACAGGAAAAATCAGTTTTCTCCAAAGGAAATGACACTGGATATAAATAGCACTCCAGGGCAGATGTAAGTTCAAGAGTAGTTGACCATAAATAATGGCTACCAAAGTGTGTGTGTGTGTGTGTGTGTGTGTGTGTGTGTGTGTGTGTGTGTGTGTGTGTGCATGCTTTTATTTGGTTACAGTTGGGTGGTTTTGTTTTTTGTTGTTGTTTATTATGTTAATTAGATGGCTAGCCCAGTTATTTATATTTTAACAAGATAGCTTTATTTTAGAAACAACTTATGGAAAGAGAGAGGGAACGAGTACAGGAATAGAAATGGAGAGTGAAGCGATCCAGTGAAGAAATCTGGTCGGGTCCTCAACCTACTTCTGAGTCTATGAGTGATCCAGAAGCGGCAGGAGCAAGCCTGTCATTTAGGCACCCCTAGGTTTTAAGGGGCTCCCGGTGAACCACACCCTAGGGGGAGATCTTAAGCAAGTGTCACGGTTACCTGTTGTCACTAAAGGGGGGCCGACCCATAGCCAAAAGCCGAAACAGCTATCCACTACATCTCCCCCTTTTTTCTAAATAAGAAAGTTCTAACCTAATATAAACTATTTACAATAGGGATAATTACCAAATATTATTCAGAAAGAATAAGGGATAATAACCTGAACAAGATGAACTATATCGACATGAATAGCACCAGACAAGCAACATATACTAAGATCCAGAGGAGTTTGGAGCGTAAGTAAATGGTATGTCACAGAGCTCATTCCAAAAGATGTCCTATCCTGGAGAACTTGAATCTAATATTTAATACATTCTAACTGTGATATAGGAAGTTTGTAACTGTAACTATCTAGTCTTCAACTCCATCAAAGACCTGAGAAGGAATATAATAACACCTGAAAAATGGGAGAAGGTTGCAAGCAACTTTTGGGAATCTTGCAAGAGTAGACAGAGACAGCTGACAGCCTTGACAGTCACCTAGAATCTCTCTGTATCGTTGGTGCATTCAGGTTGGCTACAGGCCTAGAGTATCTGTCAGTCCATTTTCAGAAGCAGGTTTTTTGAAAGACTATCTTACCCTCTCTTGGCAGAGTTCAATAGTCGTTTTTCTTTGTGTGCTGCTCATATCAGCGGGACAGTATTCATACTGTCAGCGGTCGAGGCAAGGGCAGTTCTTTGCCTGATAGGCCATTTTTGTGCCAAGAAGAAGACAAACTTCCAAATGGAAATTTCTCAGAAGCCCAACATTCTCTGGGAATCAGATTGGTGCTGCTAGGAGCAATTGTGTCTCATGTCAATGGAATTCTAAGTTATCAAAACATTTAAATGCCATATTCTCTAGGTCTATGAAGTGTTTGAAGACTACCTATCCATCTGATGTATGTTTCTGTAAGTCTGGAGAATCTAACTAACATAACTATAGAGATGACAAGCCTGAGTGACTATAATTCCGTAAGTCTTCTCTACTAAAATAACTTAAGGACTAAAGCTTCACATAACAAAATAAACAGTCTGTAAGCAGATGTACCATAAGGACAATGACCTGAAGACTGTGACAATACACAAAATAGCTTAACCAGAGGTAGGAATGTATGTATAGTGCAATATGCAATATAACAATGATCCTGAATATATATCAATATACAAAATATCCTAGACAGAGGTAGACATACATAAAGTATGACAAATATAATTTTACAATTGTATCAATATACAAAATATTTCAAGTAGAGGTAGAAATATATATACATCACAACCAAAATAGTTCTGTATTTGTATCAATATATAAATTATCTTAAAATAAGAATATAAGAATAATTTGCATTTGTATCAATATACAAATATCAGTGTAAATTTTCTAAGGCTGATTATTATACTGAATTGGTTTACTAGTAAATACAATAATTTACCGTAATATCTTACACCTATCCATTCCCCTTTTTCTTTTCTAAAAGAAAATATTGAATCCAAAATTTTATTGTTCCACCTCCACCCTACAACCATCCATTCATAACCCTGAAAAATGAAACATTTGGGAGGGGGACGTCGTTTTATTATAATTGCTTCCTGCTGTTAAAGGGGCGACAGTATCTCTGTGTTGTAAAAGAACTTGGGTTATTAAGTCTCAAGAGGGCTATCCATAGTGTAGGTGGCTAATCTCAGGAATGGCTAAGATTGTCTGATATTCTGGATGGAATTGTAGTGTGATGGACCATCTCATCTAAGGACTGTCCTGAAGAGTTTTTTTTTTAATTTATTATTATAATTATTTGTCTGAGGTTGCTCATGATCAATGTTCTTAGGTACTATGGCATCATTCTGGACTGAATAGAGTTGTTGTTGTGGTGGTGGTGGTGATGGTGGTGGGGTCCCATCTTCCTTCTGGAGACTTCATAATTGCTATTGGAGAAGACATTTTCTACTGTGGAAAACGTGAACATCATTAATATCAAAACAGAGAGTTTGGATTTAAAGATGACATGACATGTAAGAAAGAACTCTGAGAGATCCAGAATAAGCATAGAGAGAAATAGAGTCTTGTAACAATGGTCCTTTTTTATTGATTTTCTTCTGTCCCACACCAGGTGGCTCTTTTGGTATGAGACAGAATCTCTTAAAATTTTCTTTTAACAATATGCTTGGGTTTAGAGGAGGAAGGAGCCACTTCCAACTCCAAAGCCAGCTTGATATATAATCAAAGCAGAACCATGATTCTTTTAGGGTTAAAGAGATATAGATGTTAGGTAGTGAGATTTTACCCTATGTAGATTGGTACCAATAAATTCTTTTCTTCTGCTGTAGATGTCTGGATATGCAAGGCCTTATGATTTCTGGAAGATGGGTATTTCTAATATCCTGTAAAGACAAAAAACAAAACCCTACCACAACCCTTTGTTTGTTAAGTTTTTCTTACAACTTGTAGAGATGTCACATCTGTGAATGAACTTTTACTTCTCTTCATGAAGGGGTTTCTCCTATTCAAATCGAATTTTTATTAATTTTTTTGGTATCCATAGCTTTTCTTCTCCTGTGGAAACACAAGCAAAACCGCTTCCCCAACATAGGATGTATCCTTGTTTCCATTCTGAGGTTAATGCATCCTTGAAATAGACCTGTTGATTTAGCTCAGAAGTTTTGTCTGTTGTCCACTGTCTCTCCGCAGCTGTTGTCTGCATTGAGAAAATTCAAGGTTAATAAGGCATTATGCAATTTCTATTTCTAGGAGTCATTGTTACCTGTTGTTGTTTATTTAGCATATCCTTTAACGTTTGATTGGATCTTTCTATGACTGCTTGGCCTGTAGGATTGTGTGGTATACCTGTAACATGCTTTATGTTGTAATAGGCAAAAAACTGTCTCATTTTATTTGAGACATATGCTGGGGCATTATCAGTCTTAATTTGTACAGGTATTCCCCTGATAGTCATATCTTCTAATAAATGTGTAATCACAGAATCAGCCTTTTCAGAACTCATAGGAGTTACCCACTGGAATCCTGAATAAGTATCAATAGTATGATGTACACACTTTAATCTTCCAAATTCTGCAAAATGAAACACATCCATCTGCCAAATTTCGTTTCTTTGTATACCTTTTAGATTTCTTCCTGCAGGCAATGGAGTTTGGTTATAGAAGGAACAAGTAGGACATTTTCTTACTATTTCCTTGGCTTGTTGCCAAGTAATGGAGAAATCCTTCTTCAAACCTTTGCTATTTACATGATATTTCTTATGAAATTCTGAGGCTTCTAGCACATTTCCTATTAGTAACTGATCAATCTCATCATTACTTTGTGCTAGAGGTCCTGGGAGACCCATATGGGATTGGATGTGAGTTATATATATAAGGGATGCTTCCTATTCCTGATTATTTCTTGTAACTGAATAAGTAACAAAGTTAGTTCTGACTCATCAGGGATAAATTCTGCAGTCTCAATATGTAAGACCACTTTCTCAGCATACTGGGAATCAGTGACTATGTTGAGAAGTTCTGAAAAATTCATAAATACCAACAGAATAGCATACAATTCTGATTTTTGAACCGAATTATAAGGACTTTGAACCACTTTACTTAAGTTTTCTGATTTGTAACTTGCCTTTCCTTGTTTGTTTGCATCTGTATANAATGTGCAGGCTCCAGATATGGTTGTTTCCTGCACAATGCAAGGTAGAATCCAATCAGCTCTCTTTATAAGTTGCATTCTATCACTTTTTGGATATTTGCTGTTAATCTCTCTCAAAAAATTACTGCAAGCTCTTTGCCAAGATTCACTTACTGCCCATAATTTGTCAATTTCATCTTCAGTTAAAGGTACCACAGTTTCTGCTGGGTCTATTCCTGCTAATTGATGAAGTCTCAATTTTCCTTTAAAAATCAAGTCAGAGATCTTTTCCACATTAGTTTTCAATTTTTTACTCTGCTTATTTGGTAGAAATTTCCATTCCAATATAATTTATTCCCTCTGCATTAAGATTCCTGTAGGAGAATGCTTAGAGGGTAAGATGACCAGAATGCAATCAAGCTTTGGATCCACTCGATCCTCATGTCTTTTTTGTAGTTTCTGTTCCAATAAAACCAATTCTCTCTCAGCTTCAGCTGATAATTCTCTTGGACTATTTAGGTCCTTGTCACCTTGTAAGGTTTTGAACAGATTACACAGTTCATCATTTTTTACCCCATTGACAGTTCGTAAGTGGGAAATGTCTCCAAATAATCTTTGAAAGTCATTAAGAGTCTGTAATCATCTCTCCTAATTTGAACCTTTTGGGGTCTGATTTTTTGTAGACCTATTTTATATCCTAAGTAATCGATAGGGTCTCCCCTCTGTATCTTTTCAGGAGCAATTTGTAATCCCCAACAAGGCAAAATTTTCTTTACTTCTTCAAACATTCTTTCTAAGTCACCTGTGTTTGAATCAGCTAGTAAAATATCGTCCATGTAATGATAAACTATAGATTTAGGGAATTGTTTATGTATTACTTCCAATGATTGTTGTACAAAGTATTGGCACATAGTTGGGCTATTTAAGATTCCCTGTGGGAGGACTCTCCATTGATATCTCTTGACTGATTGAGAATTATTATAGGTAGGTACCATGAAGGCAAATCTTTCTCTGTCTTTTTCTTGTACAGGTATTGACAAGAAACAATCTTTTAAATCAATGACTATATGAGGCCATTCTTTGGGTAACAAAGTAGGCAAAGGAATTCCAGATTGAAGAGAGGCCATTGGTTGAATTATCTTGTTAATTGCTCTCAAGTCTGTAACCATCTTCAATTTGCCAGATTTCTTTTTAATAACAAATACAGGAGAGTTCCAAGGGATTCTTCAATGTGTTGGGCATTTAACTGCTCTTGAACCAGCTGTTCTAAAGCTTGTAGCTTCTCTATTGTCAAAGGATATTGTCCAACCCAGACAGGTATATTAGTTAGCCATTTTAAAAGTAGGGCTGTTGGTACTTCTGAGAGTTCAACAGCATGGATGATTGGTGGCTGTTTTTTATAGTATGTTATAATATTATTCTGAGAAACATGCATTAGTCTGTATTCCCTTTCTGAGACTGTAGGAATTTTAATCTGGGTATTCCACTGCTGTAATAGATCTTGACCCTAAAGATTTACTGCTACATTTGCCAATAGATCTTGACCCTAAAGATTTACTGCTACATTTGCCACATATGGCTTTAGCCTTGCTCTCTGTCCTTCTGGGCTTATGCATTCAACCCATCTTAAACTCTGCTTTATCTGAGATAGTGTTCCAATTCCTAAAAGCTGAATGTCTACTTCCTTAAGTGGCCAGTTTGGATGCTATGATTTTGGTGTAATTATAGTCACATCTGCACCTATGTCTACCAAACCCTCCAGCATCCTGCCATTAAATAGAATTTTAAGCTTTGGCCATTGTTCATTTATGGAAGTCTGCCAAAATATTCGTTTTATGGTGTTCTTTGGAACTTTTGATTCATCTATCAGAGTTGTTCTATCATCCAGTGCAGTATCATTCTTTACATTAGACATTGGTTTATTTAATTGTCCTGGAGAGGAATTTCCTCCACAGTTGCTGGAAACGTTTGGATCATGTTTGATTTGGGGGCCTGCAAGAGGCCCCCTGAGGTATTTCCCAACAGTAAGGGGTTGCCTCATATATCTATTACTGATCTGCATTCATTGGTACAATGTCGGCCTTTACCACATCTTCTACATAATCCACAGGGTTGGGGTCTCCTGTTTTGATTATTTTTAGAAGGAGTATTACTTGTAGAAGCACCTCATTTACAGTTCCTACTAATATGGCCTGGTGTACCACATCTAAAACATTTGGTATTCTGGGGCCTTCTTCTACCTCTGGAAATTGCTGTCCTATCCAAGCCTCATTACCTTGGTTAAGAGACTCAACACCATTAGTATATTGGATCCATTCTTCCAAAGGAGATTCTCTGACCTTTAGTGGCATGAATATTCTTTTGCATTCTGCATTAGCATTATTAAATGCCAAAGACTCAGTTAATATTTGTCTTAAATCTTTATCTGACACAGCTTTGTTTATAGATGTGATCAGTCTCTGTAGAAAATCAGTGAAGGGTTCTCTCGGACCCTGAAATATCTTTGAGTATATCTCAGTTGGTTTTCCTGGTTCTGGATTTTTTACCCAAGCATTTAGAGCTGCTGTATGGCATAAGGATATTGTGTGTTCATCATAGGAAGACTGTACATTCCTATCAGCAAATTGTCCCTCTCCCAGGATTTGATCCTGGGAGATTTGAAAACCTCTAATTTTCCCTTGCTGCTCCAGACTCCTAGCTTCCTCCCTCAGCCAGCTTTTCCATTTCAATTGCTGGCTATATTCTAGCACAGCTGAAATTAATTGTTTCCAATCACCTGGAATGACGCGATTGGATGTGGACCATGAGTTCAGCATTTGTTTTACATAAGTCGAGTGAGTTCCATAAGTCACAATAGCTTCCTTCATACTTAAAAAAAATTCCCTCATAGAAATTGATTGTAAAACATATTCTATATTTGGTTGGAGGTGGGCCTCATCTGCTGGTCTCTCATGGAGGATGACAGGATACACCATTGTGTGAGGACCATCTGTAGCGGTTACCCCCTGTATAGGCTTGTCGTTCTGGTTATTAACTCTCTTGTTACCTTTACTGAGATTTTCTTCTAGGGCTTGTATACGAGCACCTAGGTTCTGTTCCAGTGAGTGGACCTCCTCTACTGCAAGAGATTCTAAATTTTTCATGGCATCATGTAACTTGTTATGATCTTCTAAAACACATGATTCCATAGATTTTATTTTATCAGTTAATNANAATCTNTCTTCCTTATAAANTGTCTGAGCAGTAGTAACATCACTCTGAAGAGCTATTGTTCTATTCATTAAATATTCATATTTATCATCAAGGAAATCAANTTTGTTTNNACANTTATTATTAATGGACTGAATTTTCTGTAATAAGTTAGCAGATTCCAAACTAAGGAGTCTGTCATTTAATTCTGAATTGTTCACTTGTAATTCCTGATCAGCAGATTTCAAGGTAAGAATCTCTTTATCCAAATCCGTATTTGTATGCTATAAATCCTGAGTAGCAGTTTCCATATAAAGAATTCTTTTGATTAAAATTTGATTGCTAGCTTCTATAGAAAGAATTCTTTCATTCAAATTTTGGTTGGTATGTTGCAAAGCCTGTATCAGTTCTAATAATGAGTAATTTTTGTTTTTAGTATTATACCAGGTCTTATTTATTATGTAAATTATTAATGTAAATGTCAAAGTGGTGATTCCTAAATATGCTGCAGAAGGTTCATAATTTTCCCATTTTAATTCATCCATTATAGAAGCAAAAAAGTTATTGAATCCTTGTGTGTGCACTAATATTTTCAGTCATTTTTGAGAAATATTTGAAATTTGTAAAGAATTCTTTATTAATTTGTCTTATTAATCAGTTTTAATATATAAAATTATTAAATATTCTTACCTGGTATTTTTTGTCCTTGCAATGATTTTTTTAGGTGTAGTAACGCAGTTTGGCCAGTAGGTGTCGCTGCTGTATCGCCACAGTTGATCTCATCAAGTTTATGAGATCGGCATTTCTAAAACATTCTGATAGAATGTCACTCGGATGGTAAAATAGATTTTATACAACGATTAACCAATGCAGCAATGAACCGGAGACGATCAGGCGCAGTAATGCACTTGGTGTAAACTGTCTGCGTTTTTGCTGTATCACTTGGGATACAGTGGCGCACTTAACAATGGGGATAACTGGAGCAGTCTGGCACTCTGTCTGGCCACAGGGCTCTGGTATCCATCTGTCCATGTGAGACGGCTCTGGTTCGGGCATAGACAGTGACTGTTAGAATGTACGCCAGTCCATCGGCTGCTCTCTGTTGACCGAGCACTGATTGGAACTATTAACAAGCACTCAGTTGGCAGACAGAGCAGCCGTCCAATTGAGGCCAGACTCAGATCTACAACTCCGCTAGGGAGCATCATTTTTTGTAACACACGCTGATAATCTGTCCCCTAAAGGGGGCAGATGGTGTTGACCCCACGTGATGGGTGCCAGATATTGTGTTAATTAGATGGCCAGCCCAATTATGTATATTTTAACAAGATAGCTTTATTTTAGAAACAAATTACGGAAAGAGGGAGGGAACGAGTACAGGAATAGAAATGGAGAGCAAAGCGATGGTCTGGTCCTCAACCTGCTTCTGAGTCCAAGAGTGATCCAGAAGCCTCAGGAGCAAGCCGGTCACGTAGGCACCCCTAGGTTTTAAGGGGCTCCTGGAGAACCACGCCCAAGGGGGAGGTCTTAGGCAGGTGTCATGGTTACCTGTTGTCACTAAAGGGGGGTTGTCCCATAGCCAAAAGCTGAAACAGCTATCCACTACAGTTGCTGTTTTGTCTTTTTGGATGATTGATATTTATCTGTTTTTTAGATTTTTGGCATTTGTAATTGTATTGGCGTTTTGGGTTGTCTTTTGAGAAAGAACCTACAGTTGGGAAGGGGGAGGATTTGGACGAATTTGGGGGAAGGAAGAATGTGATCAAATTATATTTAAATTTAAAAATTGTTTTAAATAATAAAAAATTAAAACTACTTACAAGCACTATTTATAAACTCATAGAACAACATTTAACATACCTACTGCTTGAGAAAGAAAGGGCTCTCCTTTCCTTTCCTTCCAGATCCCCATGAGTGCTACTCAAATGCTCTTCCTCTGAGACATAGCCCCTTGTCATCACCAGGGCCAGTACCAGTACCTGTAGGTTCCTGGATGGGTTTGTCATTTTGACACAGACCAATCTATTCCAAGAAACCTGTTGAGTGGCAGAAATGACAAAATAATGTGATGTTCAATTTTGATATTTGTGTTGATTTCTCTATTTTCTTACTGTTTACTAATTTCTGGTTTGGTCACTTCTCATTAGAGAAGATATTTTATACTGTATTAATCTTAACTTTATTTAAGAATTGCATACTTTAACAAGGTCTATCCTGGGAAATATTCTAACTACACTTGGAAAGTAATATACATTGCATTTTTCTATGCATAGTTTGGGATCTGAATGGTCTACTGTAGAGGTCCAAGCCCTGTTTCTGTAATGATGATCTGGGTGTTCTTTCTATTACTGAAATGCGGAATTGAGCCAGGGGTGGAGGCACATATCTTTAATCCCAGCACTATGGAAGCAGAGACTGGTGGATCTCTGTGAGTTCAGGGTCAGCCTTGAATTGTCTCAAGAAATGAAACTAAATACATAAAAACAATGGAAGCAAGGAATTAAAATCTCAATTACTATGTTGCTATGAATTTCTCACTTTATGAATATTTGTATTATTTGGAAGCTCTGATATTAAATGAATAGATACTTATGACTGTGATAGGCTGCTGTCAAATGTATCCTTTTGCCATTATGTAATCTTTATCTCTTGAGACCTCAAGTTAACAATATAAAGCAAACAATACAACTAAAACATGAGAAAAGGACTTGGAGGGACATTTGCCTTAAGATGACATGCAAATAAGCAATATGCCTATGAAAACATTCAATAATACTTAGCACTAGAAAATGTAACTCAAGATAACAGTGAGAATGGTCTTTCATATGTGTTAGGGTGACTACTATAAAATAAGTAACCCCTGAGTTCTAACTTGTCTTTCTCTTATAGCTAGTCTTCCTTCTCACACAGAACCAGTACTGTGAAGACAGGACATTAATATTAACAGTCCAAAGTAAGGAATGCTGCCTAACTGCGTTAATCAACAGTGGCTCTTCCCTTCTGGGGCTCATGTCCTTGTGTGGTCTTTAATTACTCTAAACTGGGATGACATGTCCAGCCTTTAGATACAATAGAGATGCTAAAATACCAATTCCAAGGCTAGACTGTTTTTAATTTTATGTGTGTGGGTGTTTTGACTGAATGCAAATCTATTTATCATGTGTGTGCCTGGTGCCCGCAGAGACGAGAAGAAAGCATCAGCTCCCCTGAACACGGAGTTGACAGTTATGAACCACCATGTAGGTGCTGAGCGTGGAATCCTGGTCCTCGGAAGAGCAGCCACTGCCTAGGCTAGATCTTAAGGATGTTGGATTTTCACCTTATTCTTTGGGTCTCTCATTCAGGGAAAAACCAGACAGCCCACTCTTAACTGTACCTTGATGAGGGATTCTGCTACAGTCATAACTCTTCTCTGAGTTTCCTGTAGGGAGTTCCCTAGCCAGTGTGTGCTGAGAGAACACTGAGTAGGGGAAATCTCAGACTCAACAGGTCACTCTAGCTGCTCTCCACAGCAGCCTCAGACACTCACTTGTGGTGGATAAATGGTGTTGGCCCGTGGTTGGGTTGCTGTTTGAATGACTGGATGAATGCTACAATTGAGAGGCTCACCCAAACCAGGAGGTGGTGGTGCATGTCTTTAATCCCAGCACTCGGGAGGCAGAGAGGCAGGTGGATCTCTGTGAGTTTGAGGCCTGCCTGGTCTACAGAGTGAGTTCCAGGACAGCCAGGGACTACACAAGGAAACCTCTGGTCATCTCAAAAAAAAAGCTCAGGATGGAGAGAGAGACAGCTGAGTCATGCAGTGCTTGCCCTGCATGCATAAAGGCCCAAGTTTGAGCCTAGGATCCAAGTTTTAGAGGGAGGGGTGGTAGAGCATGCTGGCCATCTCAGAAGTGCTGAGGTAGAGACAAGTAGATTCTTGCAACTCAGTGGTCAGCCAGCCTAGCCTGCCTACTTGCTAATCCCCAAGTCAGTGAACCCCTCTGTCTCAAACAAAAGACAGAAACAGGTAGAGAAGTACAGCCTTGCTAGTTCTCTGGCATCCCCTGCACAGCATGAGCACAGAGTATGTGGGCACTGCCCCTGCCCATGAGCACCCACCCCTGCCCTTCACCACACACACAGAAAAAGAAACAGAAGTACCATGTGTCAGCAGAGTCACACAACTCCTGCCTGCTGGTGCTAACGTTTTCTATGAAACTGATCTCTGCAGTTGTTTGTTTTATTTTTTGAGGCAGTATCTCCCCACCTAACTCTGCCTGGTCTTTAACTCAACAGAGATCTGCTGTCTGCCTCTGCCTCCCAAGGGCTGGGATAAAAGGCAGGTGCCACCATGAGCAGTTAAGAAGTTGCTTTCATTTTCAAAACTCCAGCCTTGTAAGCAAGAGGACTACATATCATCCTCTATAACCCACCCAAAACCTCCAGAAGTGCCCTGGTAATCCTGGACACAGGAAGATCCCCAGGTTTTGAAAGCTGTCCAGTCTAGCCAAAGCCATGAGCTCACAACTTCATAGGGAGACCCTGCCTCAAAAACCTAAGTTCACCTTCATCAAGACCTGTGCACACCCAGTGTTGACCGCTGGCTTCCACAGGTGAGATGAGGGCCATAGAACTGAGTAGAAAAGCACAACTTTCAGACAGGACAACCAACAACTCTGATTTCCTGGGTGGGGCCAAACTTCTTAGGTTTTTAACATAAAAAAGAAGACAAGGGAAGTCTGAAGGTGGAGATGCAGATAGGAAGAAAGAGGGGATGGGGTGTGAAGATAGATAGCCATGGCCAGAGAGGTGCAGGAAGCTCCCCAGGACGGCAGAGGAAGCTGGAGGCACCAGAGGTGGGGTATGGGGGTGGAAGTGTAGGTGACACCACAAAAGCATGCACACTGCAGCCTGGATTACTTACCTCTCTTTGCAGCTCCCTGTGACCACTTTCTTTGCCTTCTGTCCAGGTTTACTGCCCCAAGGTCTCCAAGGATAGGCCAGTGAGTGCCTGTTGTGAGTATTCCAGGGCTCCTGGGCAATGTTGGATGCAGAAGCCTGGAGCACCTGTTTCTAGGTTCCTTCCACATGCCTGAGGACTACCTGGAATATGACTCACTGGAGTGGCAACATTGCCATCCTCAGGGAGTGGGGACCAATCTTCAGGGACCCTGGAGTGGCTTTGAAGGGATCTGGGAAAACAAAGGAGAACTAGGACCCGGTTTTGGCTAGATCAAGGAGGAACTGCCTAAAATTCACAGCCCAAATTTCAAAACTTTCTGTGTGTGCAGGCATTGGCAGGGAGTGACTGAGGCTTTCCTTTCATTTTTGACAGCTCAAGTTGTTCCTCTTGTAGCCCAAGTCTGGAGAAGGAACCACGGCACTCAGTGCAGCCACCAAGGTCTTCTTCCATTGCCACCTGTTTTTTGTCCCTGCTGATGGGCAGCATGAGTCTCAGGCTAGCTGATGGTTTCCCAGAATCAGACTGTGGTGGGGGTGGAATGTGTGAAGAAACAGTGTAGAAGGCAGCCTGGGAACTCAGCTTCTCTGGACTCCCTCCAGAAGAGCCCAGGTCTCAAGTTCCTTCCAGCCCTCATCCTAGCCTTTCCCTCTGTACCAAAACTAGCTCTCAGGCATTCTCTCTGTTCTTTGCTTTTGAACTTCTCAGTGTGCTTTAAGAGAGGAGCACGGCACATGCAACCAGCAGCCTCTCCACACACTCTCACCCTTTCCCCCAAACTTCTGGGTCTTTGATGGAGGAGTTCACTCTGTAGCCCAGGCTAGCTGTGACCTCACCATGTAGCCCAAGCTGGCCTTGAACTACACTTGCACTTGAACTTGCACTCATATACAGGAATTGAAGGTCTGTGCCACCACACCAAAATTACAGCCCACTCACTAGGTTTATTGTTGAGCCATCCCCCAGCTGACCTCCCTTCCCTGTCTTGCTTCACTATTCCACTCAGAACAGGGCTTTAAGCCCCTCCTTCACCAACTGTCAACACATACACACCCTTGACTGAGGATACTCTCCAGCAAAACCACCCCTTCTCACCACACAACCCAAAGGAGAGCGATGGACACCATTTCCACTGTGTAGGACAGTTAAAGGGTGCTGAGTAGGAACATGTGGAAGCCTCTGTCCTTGCACCCCAGGCCATCTAGTCTACCTCCTGGGCAGGCAGCATCAGAGAATGGTGTTCATTTAGGCAGAAATCAGTTTTTCTGTAAAAGTCAGGTACCAAATAGTTCCAAATTGGCAAGCCATACTCTATCTGCCTCTTCATCAAATATTTAGTCAAACAGGAGACCAGATGTGGCCTCTGACCTAGTCTTCTGACTCAAGATTAAGGTATCATAGTATCGCAGTATTAAGGTATACAGTATCACAGTATTGGTGCCCATCCCCACATCATCTTCCCCAAGTGAAGTCAGAGGTTCCTATTTCAGAGTCAACAGTGAGTCCTATGCTGCCTGTGGCTTCTGGTGAACTTGAGGTGACATGAGAAGGGACTAAAGTTTGTGACCCACTACTTTCCTCTGCTGTCCAGTGGGTTCTTTGGTCCACATAACCCATGGGGACATGAGTTAGGCTGAGGTGACAGATTAGTAGGGATCTAATCTCTGACACATCTTTCACAGGAAGGTTTTTTTAAGTGTACTGTACAAGGAACAAGGGAGGCTGTGTCAGACAAAGGTCTTTTCCTACTGTGGAAGCCCTGTCCATCCACGTGACACACTAACTATGCCACTGTCATGATTTCTTTCTGAGGCTCCTCTCTGCATACTGGGCCTGTCTACCTATGTCCTACCTACCTACTTAGTAGGAGAAAAGCCCAGCTCGAGGTAATTCCCTGAGGTTTTGTGGTCACTGACACCCCATGACCAGAGACCTGTATCCCAGGGTTAAGTATGATGCTAAGAGCTACTTTGGACGATGCATGTTAGGGGCCTGAGTTACCTGAGAGGTCCAGAGCTCTTGCTGCTCTTCCACAGAAACATAGTTCAATTCCCAGCACCCATGGCAAGCAAAACACGACAGCCCGAAACTCTAGCTCCAAGGAAGCTGAGGCTGACTTCTGGCCTCAGTGGACAACCACATCCACAGGAACATACTCACACACAGTCACACAGACATACACATCAATTTTTAAAATTAAACTTGAAAGAAATTTTTTAAAAATGATACATGTTTCTCTGCTGCCCTGTGTCACCAGCTTGCTTCTGACCCTAAGGGTCCATATTGTGATTCTCTAATTAGGAACTTCCAACAGTCATACACAATACCTTTCCTAAATATAGACGCTTCAGTAATATAGATTGGCATGGATCATTGGCACTACAGGCCACTCTGTGGTATGTGTGTGTGTGTGTGTGTGTGTGTGTGTGTGTGTGTGTGTGTTTGCATCTCCCTGGAAAAGGCTTATCACATTACAATTATAAGAGAGATGGCCAGGTAAGTTTCAAAAAGGGCTTGTAGTGTTTTCAGAAAGGGGCTTCGTCAGTCATCAGGAAAAAATTCTAGACATACATAATTGATGAACATCACTTTTAGAAAAAAAAAACACTTTTTTTTCCTTCCTTGCTTCCATTTTTTCATTGATATCTTCTAAAGAATTGAGTCTTCTTGGTGAGTTACGGTTGATTTCCTACTTTCAGACCAGTTTTGATCATTTGAAGTTGGTGTTGAGAGCTGAGTCTTTCCTGTGCTTGTTCGAGTTCTGGCCTTTGAGGCTGAGGTGTCTCCTGTAGGTGTCCTCACTGGAGCTCTGCTCTCTACTTCCTTCATCATCTTCCTCAGCACCAGGCTCTTTTTGGTGGCAGCTGCCACCCCATCTGGGGACAAATCACTTTCCAAATGCACTGGAGAATTTCACCCTCTCTTGATTCTGAGTCCATCTTCCTCCATGCACAGGTACCAACAGCTTTTATGATTCACTGTTCCTTCTTCAGCCATGTAAGTCCATCCATTGACCCAGCTTCTAAACGGATTTTTCTTAGACATAAATGATGCTCCCTTTGTCATTATCCACTTTAATGTGTAGGTCTTGTAGGTCTTTAGTTCACAACTGAGAGTCCTGGGCTGCAGAGGGCCCCTGTTCATGTCCATCAAACTTTCTAATGGGACAAGAAGGAACCTCAGGTAATAATGAGAAATGCATTTGAAAAGCTGAGGGTTGGGAGAAGGACAGGGAGACTTGGGAGAAAATGTGGCACTGAGAAGAAGTAGGAGATGGTAGAAGAGGAAGTAGGAGAAGGGGAAGGGAAGGTGGCTGAAGGGGAGACAGAAAGAGTCCACACACCTCTAGCAGGGACAGCAGAGCCTGTACAGATTATGTTCTAACTTCAATATGCTACATTATTGATAAATGCTCCTTTAACAAAAAGATCCTTTCCTGTTTTCAGTCCTCAGTCTCCTGTGGTAGATTTGAGGCAGTGTTAACTCAAACAGGGAAGAGTGTGTATGTACACACCTTGCTACTGCTTGCCCATTCAGCTTAGTATAAATGTCCCTTGATCTTGTACTGCATGTCTCCTTTTGCTGTAGGAAGTTTAAGGACCATGAGTGTGCTGGGATGCAAGAACTGGCTGGGCAGACCAGGGGTGGGGGTATATTGGGCCTTCATGCAGATTACAGCAAAATGCACATCTCTTAAGATTATGATTTAACTAGAGAGTAGAGAGGACTCTAAATGTCCAGTGCTCATACTGAGAGATCTAAGATAGACACTAGGTAATGTGACAATCCCTAGCAGCTCCCTATCAATGCCAAGTTGTAGCTTTTCTCCAGGAAGCCTCTCCCATGCACCCATGTCACATGCTAGAGACAAGGAAAAAAATCCACCATATTCCCTGTGGGACAAGGTCTTTCCCTCACTGAACTGGAGCTAGGCCTGCAGCCCTCAGGTTCCATTGATCCTCTTGCTTGTACCTCCTGTGTTCCCGAAATTACAGGCTCACCCACCCATGACCACCTTTTGCCTGGGAGATTGAGAATTGATATTCAGGTCCTCATACTGGCACAGACAGTGCTCTTACTAACTCAGCCATATTCCCAGCCCCCCAAATTGAATTCTGTTGATAGTCTGGCTCCCAGACCAATTCATAATTTCTTCTCAGACACCAGGAATGGCCAAAATCTGAATGAAACAAGCATCCTAATTCCTCACTTGTGTGACCTCCTGCCCTGCTCCTTGCAGAGACCCTTGCCTTGTATCTACTTAGTGCTTCTGAATAATTAGGACTGCCCACTGCACTCAGTCTCTCACAGTTCCCTCCAGGTTAGATAATTGGAGTGGTGGTGACATTTTTATTTGAGGGGGGTGTATTTATTGCAGTTTAGTGGGATTTAATTATTGATGTGACCACACTCCTCTTTCTGTGTTGTCACTGATGGGAAGAAACCACAGCCAACTGTGCTAACTCACTACACACCACAAGAATGAGATTGAAGTGAAATATGAATTAGCTTGGCCTGGGTCCTTTCACAGCAGAAAGGATGAAGTATGATATATCTATCTGCAGATAGAAATGTAAAGGATCACCTCAAGTTCAGTTCTAGCACCTCCTGGGTGGATCACACCCCTCACCCAGAGCCTGCCTGTCACCCACAGCCTCAGTGAAGCCTCAAGAATGCCATGTCATCCTATTTTCCACAATCCAGCCTATAAATTCTGCTTCTCTGACAAAGGTCTCATATTTTGAGCCTGCTATAGTCACAGCAGAAGCAGGAGAAATTATCCAAATTTGTGATGTGCTGTTGCACAGCAGGGTGACCAGAATGGCACAAGGCCACAGTTTTGCTCAGTAGAGAGGGACTTTCCGGAGACTTGCAAGTACTGCTGATAAAGTCATTATTTCTTAATACAGTTCATCAGCTTTGTCCGAGGGTGCTTATAATTCATTTTTCTTTACCTAAATGTAAGACGAATTTTCTAGATGGTCTTGTTAAATAAAACACAGAGGCAGAGACAGGGGTGAAAGTCTTACAGAGATCAGAGGAATTAGGAACAGCTACTAGCCTCACCTTAGACTGCTGCCACTGCTCCCAATATGCAGAGTGTCCCAATTCCTTATACCTCCACATCTATACCCTCTCTGTTCTGTTCTCCCATTGGCTTTTTCAGCCTAGCTATATCACTTCCTCCTGTCACCCATCTGTCACTTCCTGTCTGTCTGTATAGACCTCCAGAATTCTATGGTTGATGCTGGGATTAAAGGCGTGTGTCTCCATTCTTGACTTTTCCTAGTGTAACCTGGAACTCACAGAAATCCAGACAGAACCTGCTTGCTAAGTGATAGGATTAAGGGCGTGTGCTAATCTTGCAAGGCTAGCAGCTGACCTTGTTGCTCTGACTTTCAGATAAATTTTATGGGGGACATAGATAAAATACCACTACACCTAAGGGACATGTGGGTAACATGAATGAGTTCATGGGGGGGCACACTTAAAAGCTTTTCAGAATTTTGTCTTTTAGGGGCTGGAGTAATTAATCATTTGTTAGGAATACTGATTGCTCTTGCAGAAGAACTAGGTTGAATTCCCAGCACCCACATGGCAGCTCACAATCACATGTAACTCCAGCTCCAGGGGATCCAATGCCCTTTTCTGAGCATTTCAAAGTGCCTCTTAGCTTCATGAGGACCTGAGTTCAATCCTCAGAACCCATGTACACTGTGGTGGCACACACTTAAAACCCCAGTGTAGAGAACAGAGATAGAGACGTGCATCCCTGGGGCTTCCTCATCAGCCAGACAAGGTGAATTGGTGAGTTCCTGTACAGACTGCCTCAAAACACAGTGCTCATTACTTCCTGAGGAATGACACCCAAAGGGAATGCTTAGTCTACATAGGTATGAGTATATAAAAGAGTAGACACGTGTGTATATACACACACACTAGAAAGATAGACACTGTGGATCAAAACACAGCTAGGGAATTCTCAAGTCAATACCCCTGAGAGGGCATGGGGTTTTTTAATACTAGTTATGAGATATTACCTGGCCTTGTCTTCTGGGCCATTTTTATACTCATATATGAGTAGGCAAAAGGGGGACATCTCATGTCTTCTTAGATAAGTTTCATAGCACCATTGCTCAACCAGTGGTCTAAGGTGCCAGGGTTGGCCAGGATTCACCCTCTAATTGTCTGAGGGTTGACGAGGAACTGAGTCAGACTCCAAGCATTAGACTCTGGGAATTAAAATAGAATATTTTGATTATATTTTCAAGGGAGGGCCTTTTTGAATCTACATTTCTGCCCTGACATATCAGCAGACCAAGTCATGGACAAATGATGGAGAGAGATTCCTTTTGGAATGGCTTCATTGCTGAAAATCAGACATTGAGAACCTTGGCTGGGATTGCTGCTCTGTCAGAGGGACATAAGACCGTAAAACAATAAGAAGTGATTGATCTGCATTTTGGAGAGGGGAAGGTGGTTATTGTATGAGGTTGAAGGCCAGACCATGACATCACTCAGAGGTCAAGAGGTCTTCGGTGCTGACAGATAGGTGTTGGTGTAGATGGTAGTGATGGATAGCCCTGCCACAATACTATCTCCATCTTAAAGGCTTCTAATCTAGAAGATTAACATCATACTGGAAGATTCAGATGGGCCAAAGACACCACAGAATTAAAGGAAGAAAAATGAGCTGGAATAAAGAATTTTAAGTCATAGAGTTTAAAGTGTGAAACCACCAATGGACAGTTTCAGGACAGGCAGGAAGTATGACAATAGTGACTGGAGATTAGAAGAAATCCCCTAAATGTAGAAGTAAGGGGTTCATAACTTGATATAGGGACCTCAGACTATGGTTACTTATTACAGTCTGGATGTGTTTGATGGGATTCACTGAAGGAATTAACAAAAATCTCCAAGAGGCTCACAGGAATGAGCTGTTTGAGTCTCAGCAGGAGGAGTACTATTGCCTCTCATCAGATCAACCCACAGAGACAGGCCTCATAACTTACCTACAGTTGGAGGGATGAGAAAGACCTGATAGGAGGAGGTCCAGATATGTCCCATAGCCTTGTGGAAGAAATTTAAGATAAACTTAATCACCTGCTTAATACCTGGAGCTTATCCTGAAAATATGGAGGTGGAACTGTCTTTATCCTAGTATTCAGGGACAGCCTTGATCATCTGCCCCCACGATACACTCAGACACAAGGGTCTCTGCATCTAGTGAGAGGTCAGTGTGAAGGAAAGCCTAGTGTGAAGGCATCAAAGGGGTTGATGGATTTAGAGTTGGGAATAGTTCAGATCATAACTGAGGATCAATTAGAATTTAGAGGTTGTTGGGAAATTCAGTTCTCCCAGTTGAACCAAGTCATGATGAGAATCCTGGCTGCAGCTGGTAGTTTTTTAATTTGTATTATATTTAGTTGTACTTTTTTGTCAAGTGTTTAAGAGCAGTAAGATGGCCAATAACTTCCTTTTTGTTGTTGGCAGTTGTATCCCTTTAGGAGTTACTTTTAGGGGTATTAGAGAGCTCTAGGATCCCCTTGTCTCCACTCACTGTCATCTGCTGTCACATTGTCCTCCACTCTGGGACATGGCCAACCTGGATGGAGGTGAAGATGAACATATTGGCTGCCAGCCTATTCCTTGGTCCTCACTGCTTTGGGCTTCTAGTCCTGGCTACTGAAAACTCAGAAAGTCAGTTACACCAGACTTGAGGAACAGATAGTGGTTTTAATAACTTTCAGGGGTGACCAACTCACAGCCTGGAATACTCATGAATGTGGTCAAATCAAATTCAGGGACAGTTTTGCAAAGATTTTCAGGTCACTGGATTGTACGGTGAATTATGTAGATTCCCAAGTATGAATTATGCAGATCACTGTGTGTTATACTATCAAAGATTAGACAATTCTGATGAATATATGTTGACAAAGACAGATATTAAATCAACCTTGACTCTGATAAAACCCCACTGTTGAGAAGTTAAAGTCCTGACAAACACAGAAGAAACTACAAGCAGTTGTCTTGTCAAACATGAGTGTAATTAAGCAAGCATTTTATTAACCCATACCATTTTAAATTAACTGTCACAAACCTCTTAACATATGGAAACTACTGCTTTTTCATGATCTTTTAATAATCCTTTACGGTGAAATTAATTTATCATACAAATCCTTCTGACCCATAACTATATGTTCTCCATCAGAAATGCATCTCTATAACTATATATAGCCATTGCCATCTCTTTCTTGACTGCTTCTGTTCTTTGTTAAATTCCTGCTCTGATTTAGGCTTCTTTTTTTTTTCCCTTGAAGCTGTAAAAACCTGAACCACAGCAAATTTCATCATGTTGTGTTTTTTGCAAAATAGGTTCCAATTCACAATGTTATCAAGTCTTACATTGTCATTGGCAAATGTGCTTTTTCACACATAGCTTCAATAACCTGGTGACATTATTTGTATAATGCTGATATTTCCTTTTTTCTTCGTAAATTTTAAATAATCCAATGTGTTAGATTTGTTTGTATCTTATGAATTAAAAGAAATTTGACTAAGCTTGCATATTCTCTTGCTTACTTACACCTTTAATCCCAACAGTCAGGAGACAGAGGCAGGTGGAT
>LZPO01066311.1:188459-199567 GCA_001675575.1 Neotoma lepida | reverse complement strand
AAGCAGAAGCAATTAGTACCTTAAAGAGAAGGGGGTCTTATGGAAGTGTAAAGGAGAGGGTAATACAAGGACTTATATGGCTGAAATATATTTTATACATCTGAGAAAATGTCATGATGAAACCAAATATTTTGTTACCTTTCTCTTCAGACGGCTGGATGACAAAGGTCACATACACATAGAAAGCATGAGCTAAATCTATATAAATATTGATGCTCATCCCTGTCCATGCTGGAGAATCCTCATGCAGACATCTTGTTGAGCACATTGTCTAACATGGAATTACCCAGAATGAGCCCAATTCTGTAACCTATGTGAGGCTCAGATCATGTACCACAAATACCTGTGTCCTGACACCATCAAATGACTTATAGGGTTGAGATCTGGCAGTAAGGCACTTGATGTAACAACTGACAAGGTCTATAGTAATCTCTGCAGTTTGGAAGAGAAGTGTCTGGTACTTGCTGATTTTGTCATCTGAGAGCCACTGGAAGGACCTTCACTTGAGAGCTTTAAGGACCTGGAGAGTTTTGACACTGACCAAAGCTTGTTATTTGAAAAACTGACTTTGTAAGAGCTTAAAGCATTATGTCCTCAGGTCACCCAGGTCATATGAGAATCCCAGTTGGTGACTGGCAGAATTTTTTGCAATGTTATTTATAATATTGTATGAATATGTAGTTATGGTTTGCATGTTGTGATGGCTGTTCTTGGTGGTCAACTTGACTACATCTAGAATTAACTAACATCCAGAAATTGTTGGCACACTTGTGAGGGATTCTTTGATTAATTTGATCCTTTGAAGTTGTAGGATCCACTTCTACTTTGGTTCTTTGAGGTAGAAAGCCACACCTTTAATCTAGATCTTTTGAGGTGGGAAGCCACACCTCTAATCTGGGCCACACACTGGAAACTTATATGAGCACATGGGAGAAGGAAGCTTCAGCTATTTCTCTGCTTGCTCTGGCCTCACTAGCAAGCCCATTTTTTCACTGGAATTAGAGCCTTCCTCTTAGGGATTCCAGCATATACTGAAGATCAGCTGAGACATCCAGTCTTGTGCACTGAGCACATTCCATATTCTTGACTGTTCATAGCCCGTCCTTATTTGTTTACTTAATTTTTGTTTGTTTGTTTGTTTGTTTGGTAGAATCACATTCTGTATAACCCAGGCTGGCTTTGATTTGTAGCAATCTCTTTCTTCATATTCCTGAGGGCTGGGACTACAGGCTTGTCACCAAGCCAAGCTTCATTTCCCACTTGATTTCCTGAACAAACATCCAGCTCACCTGCAGGCTCTACACATCAAGAACTTCTATACCATTTTATCAAGGAAAGGGCTTTAACTCTCTCTTGCTGGGGCCTGAGGCCACATCACACCAATCCTGTGCCCTCTCATCCACAGAACCCAAAACAGGATAATGGGGCATTTGTAGTGGTGCTCAGTGGGCCACAGGGAAGCTCCTGCTCTTGCACCCCAAGTCCATCTGGTCTACCATTTGGGGTGGCAGCATCAGATAGTGCTGTCCATTTGGGCAGAAGTCAGGTTTTCTGTAAAGAGAGGGCACTAAATATTTGTGTCTTGACGAGTCACACCATATCTGTTTCTATATCAAAAGCCCAACTCTGTCTTGAGTGTGATGGCAGGGTGTGATAACATATAAATGGACAGGGGACAAAGATATGGCCTTTATCTTAGTCTTCTGACCCCAGATCAGAGTATAGTCTGTATCCCAACATTAGTGTCTGTTCCCCAGACCACTTTCATCAAGTGAGACCAAAACTGCCTATTTCACAGTCAACAGTGGGTCCTGTGCTGCCTGTGGCTTCTGGGAACTTGAGGTGACAGGAGAAGGTCCTGGGGTTGTGGTCCACTGAGCTCTCCCTTGCTGTCCAGTGTATTCCCTCATTCAAGTGACATGTGAGCTGAGGCTGAGGTGACAGTTTAGGGCATGATTAATCTGAGTCATCCTTCAGGATAAGGTATAGTTCTAAGGATATGATCTGGAGGAGAAGAATAGCTGTGTCACACAGACATCTTTCTTTGTAGAAGAGCTATGACCCTACAAGTGACTCACTATGTCACAGTTACCATTTACTTCTGAGATCTTCTCTGACTTCTGGACCTGTCTACCTCATGACATAGTAGAGGTGGGACCCAGCTCATGATGGTCCCCTGAGGCTGCATTGTCACTGGTGTCACAGGACCAGAGGGCTGCTCTCTCTCTCCCAGGGCCCAACACCATGCCAGTGGCCACTTTGAAATTCTGGGTCTCTCTCTCTCTGCTGTCACTGTACAGGCTTGCTTTCAAACTCTAGGGTCTTTATTGTGATTCTTCAATTAGTTACCATCAAGAACTCCACATAGCACCTGTCCCTGGCACACATGCCTCAATGTCACAGATTGTCCTAAGTCATGACATAGAGGACATCAGGTCACGCTTACCATTCCTATATTATCCACAGGATTCTGAACTTACAAGAGCAGTGATATGAAAATATAGGATAAAGATATGATAGGATAAAAGAGTAGATTGTTGAACTTACTTTTAAAAAGCAACTTGTTTAAAATGTTTTATATTGCTATAGGTTTTAGTTTATTGATACAAATTTAAAGTTAATTTTGTTATACTGTATATATATATTTACTCTTGTTTAAGGTATTATGTTTATGTAACTCATTTAAATTGTAATGGATAATTAAGAAATACAGATTAATAATTAGTCTTCTATGATAATCAAACTTATAGTCATGTTAAATTTTTTAGGTATACAAAGATATCTTTCAGATAGATAGGTAATCTTCAAACACTTCAAAGACCTACAACATCACCATCAGAGCAGAACTGAGCAATCTAAAGAGACTGTCTGCCTACAGACCTTTTAGCCATTCACAGCAGAATCTAGAGGCCACATGTCTGTCTAGGTGGAACAGAGAACCTGGGAGAAGAGCTGCACCTGCTGTGTGGTGAGGAGTCCTCCTTATTTGAATCTTGTCTCTCCTCCTAGAAATGGACTCTGGTCTCTCTGAGAAGTGGTTGTATTGTGGACACTAGGCCCAGGAGCCCAGCCTCGTCCTGGGTGGCAGCTCTCTGCCTCCTGATCTTGCATTTGTATGGTTAATTATCAATATCTAGCAACATGTAACTGGCTGACCATCAATATGCCTGAAGAATCCAGATGTTCTATTACTTTGGGTGAACACATCCCACCCTGAGTTCAGAGCCTGGGTTGCATACACCTTACAAATCACTTGAACTTCCCTCTATGATGTTGTCTCCTGACCATTACTCTTTGGTCTATTTTTCTGCCCATGTTTACTGACATCTCATTTCAGGAACACCATCTGCCATCCCCAGCCCTAGTCTTGTATAGTTTTCATCACTGGTCTTCCAAAGAGGCCCATGCCCATCTCCCTGGGCATTCTTTCCATGCTTGATATGCCAGAGTCATGCTTTTCCATGGAACAGAGTGGACATATTTCATGTCACATCCCCTTTGATACATGGACTTCTCTGAGCCTTTTTACACATGCCCTTCACAAATAAGCATTATTTAACTGAAACAAACATTAAAAATAACTTTCTGAAAAAGTCGGCCATACCCAAGTGAAAGATGGAAAATGNGAAATGTAAAATCATAAATGCTTACACAAAAAGTAAGTAAGGCTTCCAGTCAACAATCTTAATTCATACCCTAAAAATAAATGCAGGACAAAGTAACCTCTAGAATGCAGAAGACAGAAAATAAGAAAGATAAGACAGGAATCTGATAAAAATAGAAAACACAGATACACTAGAAGAAAATCAATGATGTAGAAAACAACTCCGTGAGGAGACTCCTTCCTTTATCCCTGGAGCTCCCTGCCCTCACTTGAGCATTGATGAGCAAGGACTATTCAGTGATACCCAAGTCAATAAATGCAGTGCACCAAATGAAGAGAATGAAGGGCAAAGGTTTTATGATCCCCTCAACAAATGCAGAAAAGGTGTCAAAACTCAGCACACTTTCTGATAAAATATGTCAATAAACTAGGTATGGGAAGAATGTCCCTAGGCATGCGAGCACGCACACACACACACATACACACACACACACAGACTTACACTACACCACAGCTAACAGAATAGTGAGATTTGAACTCAAGAAGGTACCCACTTTCACAACTTGCAGTCACTATAGCACTAGAAGTCCTAGCTAGTGTAATTGGACAAGAAAAAGAAGTAAAATGCATTTAGACTGGAAATGCAGAAGTTGAGGAGTCTCTACTTGCACATGACATGGTAGTATATTTAGAATACCCGAAAACTCCAGCACAGTGAAGTTAAGAGTAATAAACTGAGTATATAGTGGTAGGGGAAAAAATCAGTTTCATTTACATCCACTAACAACATATATCTGAAAATTAAATTAAGAGAACTGTTTCATTGTCTAGAACATCAAAAAGAATTAAATGCTTAGAAATATACTCAGTCAAAAGAGGAAAAGAGCTGAGAAGAGAAAACTGAAGACAGATAAAAGAAACCAAAGAGACTCAATTAACTAACTGGGGACATACCCTGTGTTCACTGATTGGAAGAAATATTGCTACAATATTCATACTAATCAAAGTGACCTACAGTCTCTCTGTGATCTCTACTGAAATCCTGTGTATTCTCCATAGAAGTGGGGGAGGATTTTCATACAGAAATATAGAAGCCTCCAAATAGTCAAAATATTTAAATTTTAGATTTATGTATTTTTTCTTGTACGTATTTGACTGGTTTGTTCATATGTATGTCTGTGCACCACGGTGTTGTAGATGGTTGAGAGCCACCACATGGGTGCTGGGAATTGAACTCTGGTGCTCTGCCAGAACAAGAGTTCTTAATGGCTGAGCCATCTCTCCATTTGCATTGAAGGTATTTTGAGAATGAACAGAGGGGCATATACCATATTTCTTGATTTCAAACTATACCCAAAGCTACAGTAATCAAGACGACATGACAGAAATCAAACACTGACCAAAGATGGGACAGAACAGGGAGCCCAGAAGCAAGCTTCACACAGATCTTTAACAAAGATGCCAGGGTTAAACAATGTGAGAAGGAAAATATCTTCCTTAAATGCTGTTGGGAAAACTGGGAAAAAGCATGCAAAAAGCTAAACCTGCACCTTACAGTACACATCAAACAAAAGCATTCTCAAAATGGACTGAAGGTTTAAGTGTAAAATCTGACATTGTAAAACTGTTATAAAAACTATAAAGGAAACATTTTGATATTTATCTTTGTAATGACATTTGAAACTTAATACAAAATGCACAGACAACAAAAGCAAAACTGAAAACATCAAACTAGACAGGGGGAGGTAAAGGGAACAGATACCAATAGAGGCCAGGCATGATGTTTCACACCTTTAATCTCAGCACTCAGGAGGCAGAGACAGGCAGATCTCTGTGAGTTTGAGGCTGGCTTGGTCTATATAGTGAGTTCCAGACTAGCCATGGCCACATAGTGAAATGCTGTCTCAATAAACAAACAAACACACCATAAATAGGCATCCCAAAGACGTTTCCAAAGCATATGCTGTGCTTTGAAACTGAAGTGTTTCTCAAAGGCCCAGGTNCAGAAGATTTTATCCCCAGGTAATGGTGCTTTAGGGAGGCTTGAGAACCAGTGAGGGATGGGGCTAAGTGTAGGAAATTATGCCATTGGGGTGTGCACTTGAGGATAAATTGGGACCCCACTGCTTCTCTCTCTTAACTACCCAGTCACCATGTTGCATCACACACTTCCCACCATGGTGTTCTGCCAGTGCAACAGGGACAACGATGGAAGATTAGGTGTTGTACTTTAGTGACAGAAACTAGTAGTTGAGTATCATTCAATGCTGTGTAATCAACATTGGTCTCTACTAAAATATGCACAGCATCATACACTTCAATACCAATAAAATAAACTGGTTTATTTAGATGGACAATGGATATTAATAGGCCAGCATTTCTCCAAATATCACATGAATAGCCAACAAGTGTATTAAAAGATGATTTGCATTAGGATCACCAGGAAAATGCAAGGCAGAACCACAAAGAGGGCTGGGCAGATAATTCAGGGGGAAAGTGCTTGCTACCTAAACATGAGGACCTGAGGTGAGCTCTCAAACACTACGTAAAAGTCAATCATGGTAGTGTGGATATGTAACCTCAGCACTGTTGGGCAGAGACAGGTAAAATTTGAGCACTCATGCGAGTTTAGCTTAAATGGCAGGGTCCAGGTTCACCAAGAACTCATGTCTTTACAATAAGGTGGAGAGAAATGGAGGGAGATGCCAACATTGTCCTCTACTTCCACATGCCTGTCACAAGCACACACAGTAGCATGTATAATCATATACCTTGTAAACAGATACACATCCAAGCACACATGATTGCATGTGTAATCATATACCATATAAACAGATACACATCCAAGTACACACACACACACACACACACACACACAAATAAGTAAACATGACTTTTTTTTAAGAAAAGACTTATAAGAAGGAGTCCAATCCCATCCTGAAAAGCTGTTTAGGAACTGCTCCAGTCAGGAGGTATGTAAACACAGAAGAGAAGTCAGGAGCTGCAGGGCAAGAGCGTCCTGGTTTTGAGGAATAAAAAATTACCTTAAAGGGCATCTTAGTCACTATTCTATTGCAATGAACAGACACCATGAGCATGGCAACTCTTGTAAGAGAAAGAATTTAATTTAATTTAAAGAATTTATTATGGATTTTGTTATGATACTGCACATGGGCGACTCAGCTGACCAGGGTATGCCACATGAGAGGGAAAACATGCTGGCATGCTGGGCAGATTTAGTGGTGGGCAGAGGGTGAAACACACCATGTGGGTATGGTGGCAGCAGCAGCAGCGGGTGGACATTCATTCACAACCCAGGTGCTGCATCTGGGTGGAAATGAGTTTATTATAAATGAGAGATGAACAGAAAGATAGGGAAAGACAGAAAGAAGAGAGAATAAGAGCGGGGGTCGAGGGTGTACACCTCATGGGAATGGAGAATAAGAGCAGAAGAGAGAGAAAGAAGGAGGGGTTTCTCCTTAAATCAGGCTTTTAAGTCAGGACACAGGGCAGCCCCAAGGGGCAGGTTTCCAAGGGGTGGGTCAGAATATTAACATGCTTGCTGCAGTTTCAGAGGCTTAGTCCATTATTATTATGGCAGGCAGCATGGTGGCATGCATGGTGCTGGAGATGTAGCTAAGAGCTGCATCCTGATCCACAGACAGAGAGAGCAAGGCTATGTGTGTCACGTGCTTTTGAAACCTCAAAGCCCACCCCAGTGACATACCTCTCCCAACAAGGCCACACCTCCCAATCTTTCTAATCCTATCAAACAGTTTCATTTCCTAGTGACTAAGCATCAAGTATATAAGCCTATGAAGGCCATTCTTATTCAAACCACCACAAAGGGAGACTGGATCCTTAGAACCAGTAAAGGAAAAGAAATTGCCTTTCTAGGGAGGACTGATTCCTTGACACAGAGGGATGTGTAAGGAGCCATTGAGTAAACCCCCAACTACAGTTCCACCACCACATTTTGGTCTTTGTAGAGAACTGGAAACAGGAACGATAAGTAGAGGGACAACCTCATTCCAGGAATAGTCTACACCATCTGCCAGAAGAAAGAAAAAGGTCTCTAATAAATTCTCCAAACTGAGTTGTCCTTCTGGACATCAAGAGAATAGGAGGAGAGAGACTGTAGAATTGCATCATTGAACTCAGAAAGGTGAGAGTCTTGACTACTGAGGAGTGTCTCAGGGTGAGAAAGCAGAGACCAAAGATGCAGAGTAAACTTAAAAGCACTATCGGGCAAGATGGCTGAGTAGGTAAAAGCACTTGCCTCCTAGCATGAGGTGCTGGCTTGTTTCATGTCAACTTGACACGAAACTAAAATCCTCTGAGAGGAAGGAACCTCTACTGAGAAAATGCCTCCATGAGATCAGAATATTGGGCTGTGGGCAAGCCTGGAAGGCATTTTCTTAACTATTGATGCATGTGGGAAGGCCCTGGCCATAGTGGGTGGTGCCACCCCTGGGCTTGTGGTCCTGGGTGCTATAAGAAGGCAGGCTGAGCAAGCCACGAGGAGCAAGCCAGTCAGCTGGACTTTTCCATGGCCTCTGTATCAGCTGCTGCCTCCAGGTTCCTGCCTTGCTTGAGTTTCAGCCTCAGCTTCCCTCAGTGGACTGTCACTGGGGATACATAAGCCAAATAAACCCATCGTCATCAATTTGCTTTGGTCATGGTGTTTCTTCACTGCAATAGAAACCCTAACTAAGACACAAGACAAGTGAGTTCCAGCCCCAGAACCCACTGGGTGGATTAGGACTCACTAGTCGAGGAAACAGATCTGTAAGAGGCTCAAAAGAACAGAGCAGTGGAGACTCTGTGGACAGAGCATCTTAACTCTGGACAGATGAATCCACAAGTGGCAGGCCTTGTAGATGACTGCAGCTGGACTTGTGAGAGCTTGACAGGGTCTAATTCAGACAGATTCTCACGGCCTTTTGTCCTGTGGGAGGATGTTAAGACAGATCCAATCTCCAATACTACTGTGAGGAGGTGACTGAAAAGGCTTGTGTATCTGGAACTCCAGATGCCCTTGATGGTCACCTTGATGAAGCATTGAGACAGATAGTGAGTCTCAGGATCTAGTAAGAGTCCTTGTCAAAGGAGGGATGCAGATTCTGAGGATCCAAAAAGTGTGACATGGACAAGAGTTGGCAGAACTAGAGTCTTGGGTGTGAGCTCAGTAAGATCTCTTAAAAGTTAGATAATCTGACAAGGGAAGGGGGGGCTTAGGGAGAGAGAGGGAGGTCAGTGCAGAAGTGAGAGGAGAGTAAAGGGGAATATCAGAATTGATACAATTGAGCTGATAGGGGAATATGGAATATGAGGTCTCCTTAGATATCGGGGGAGAGAGGTAAATACAGGAGGAGGAAAGAGGAAGGTAAAATAACAATATGATGGCTGGAAAAGCCACAAGGAATCATGCTATTAACTATTTACCTAAAAAATAAGAAAAATGTAATTCAGTATGTAACTGTACATATATGGCTTTAATGAACTTTTTTCGTTTGGGCCGATGGCATTCCCTCCAAGAGACTACCTAACAAAATCCCAATATCAGACAAGAGAAGCCCTCTTTTGAGTTGTTGGTCAGGTCTCTCCAATAGGCTGTCAAGAGGCTCCCAAAACATACAGCCTATTGCTGTTGCCCTTGTTTATCTCCAGAGGTGGAAGGTAAGTCCTCATTGCTGAAGACACCATGCACTTTAGAAACAGGGCCCAGAGGAGCCTGAGTTAGAAATGACCTAAAGCTATTTCCCTAAGGTGCCATGCAAGCTTCCCAAGGAGGGAGGCATCCAACAGCCCCATCCAGCTATGTCACAATAACCCTTATAGGTGCAGTAGTGGCGCATGTACCTTGGTGATAACCAACAGCTCTCTCAATGAACTTAAGACCTGCTCAGCAAGAGGGATCTCATGCCTGGTACTGGAAACTTAGCTAATTCATCAGTGCTGAATTCATAGTTATTGGAGGAAAATCCACAACCACTAACTTACTAAACCAGAGTGATCTCTAACAACAATCTATAAACATTTGTCCTTAAACACAGGGGTAAATGTATTCTTCACCACCCCCCCATCAAGGAAACATCTCATTGCAAGAATGGAGACCACTACAGAAAACCACAACCAATCAATATGCAGAGTTGTGCAGCCCAGTCCCCAGGGATACATCTTCAAAACACTCCAACACCTAAGGTTCAGGGAACAATGCAGAAGAGGGGATGGAAGTCCAAAGTGGGTCTTCTGGAAGAGCAGTCAGTGCTCTTAACCTCTGACACATTTCTCTAGGCCCCAGAATCTGTTTTTAATTGGAATGATTTTTTGATTGCTGAAGAGATAGTTAATAACTGACTTCAGTGGAGGATGGGGGGAAAANGGTTCAGGGAACAATGCAGAAGAGGGGATGGAAGTCCAAAGTGGGTCTTCTGGAAGAGCAGTCAGTGCTCTTAACCTCTGACACATTTCTCTAGGTGGGTGCTTCTGTCCCTGAGTGAAAGAAAAAAGCACAGCCTTGCTGAAGAGATAGTAATTGACTTCAGTGGAGGATGGGGGGAAAAGGAAGGAGATGGAGGTGGGGGAGGGGAGAATGACCAGGGTGGTAAGTGGACAGGGAGTGCTGGGCCACTGGGCCAAGAATTAGGACAATTAACATGAGGGGGGAGGACAGGGTTGAGGGGAAGGGACCTGGTGGAGAAAATGAGTCTGGGATTGAGATGCAGAAAGGGGGAAGCTGGCGGGAAGTGTGAGAGCCCAGCTGGGAGACTGGCTCCCACATTTATGAGAGGGTACTCTTGAGGAGTGAGGGATAAGAGATTTAGATAGAAGGATAGAGGGGAGAGAAACACAGGATAGCCTCTGGAAGGCCTGGATCTTTATCCACTGGCTCCTCCTGTCTCTTTTAAAGGGCTATTTATGGAAATGCCAAGAGGTGGAGCAAAAGACCTCTCCCTAGCTCAGCCAAGTGTAGACCCTTCCAATCACCTAGAAACCATGCACTTGGTCAAGCCATCCTCTAATGCAGCTCTGCTGGGCAAAGCAAGTTCTGATCTCACTAGGAAACCTTTGTGGGCCTCCACAGGGAAGTGCAGAAAGGCTAGCTGGAGATCAGAGGGGAACTTAGAATGGGGAGTGGGGGGTCCGGGGGTCCGTTGAGAGGAAGACTGGTGATATGGCTGAAGCTAAAGGAGTTGTTTGGCAAATATTCTGGAGAGGAAATCCTTGTGGTGATAAATTGTGTCCCCCAATGTATTGTGTACAGTAATAAAACTTATCTGGGGTCAAATAACGGAGCAGCCACTAGATTAGACATAGAGGTCAGACAGTGGTGGCACACACCCTTAATCCTAGCATTCGAGGGGCAGAGATCCATGCGGATCTCTGTGAGTTCAAGGCCACACTGGAAACAGAGCCAGGCGTGGTAGCACACACCTTTATTTAATCCCAGGACTTGAGATTTCATGCCTTGCTTGGGAAAGACACATGCCTTTAATCCCAG
>LZPO01066311.1:140653-166611 GCA_001675575.1 Neotoma lepida | reverse complement strand
ATAAGCACTGGAGAATTTAACACATAGCTTACCTCTTCAAAAGATTGAGGTGCAAAGCTGCTCTTCCTGCAACACCAGGAATCATGTAGTTTTACAACCTGGTGATCCCTTGCTGTCTGATGACACAGGTGCTGCCTTATCTCTCAGAATTTATGTTTTCACATATCCAAGACCTTTTCCCCTAAATCTTGAGCATTGCTTTTAGACCATAAAACCCACTCTTCCGGGTGATGTCACTTGTGCTTTACAGCAGCCTAAGTGACTTCTATGTTTTCTTAGGGCCAGGCCAATCCTGACATCCACAGACATTACATTTACCTCAGTCATGCTCCCTACACCCTAAAACTTGGACAATATGTCTGAGTCAACCATACTCATTCTTGTGAAAGAAGCCAGATGTACTTTGTAAGAAATTTCAATACAAACTTGTCTTAAATTGTTGTGCACTTGGGACTGAGTTAATTGTTATCTGAATACTTTTTTCAAAAATTATACTGTGCTTAAATATGACTAAAGCAAAATGGTCTGGGGCAGAGTCTAGAAGTCCTGGTCCAGCGCTAGTTAAAATAAAATAGGATTGAGCCTAGTTTCATTCTTGTCTGTTCATGGATCATTTTTTCCCTGCCTGCCGTAAAGCCTGCAGGGGAATAAACACAGCTGGTGCCACAACATGGGACACACGACCCTTGAGAAGATAAGAAAAGTTATCTTTAAATAGAAATTAGGGGTTTAGGAAACTCGGTCCTCTCATCCAAGGAATAGCGACCCTATGTGAGAGAGTAAATATCATGGGTTTTCTCAGTTCTCTAAGACAAAGCATTTTGTATAATTATTGAGATATTTGGGGTTTTTTTTGTTGTTGTTTTTATTTTTTTTTTATTAAAAAGATTTTCCACTCCTTTTACAGAGATATTTGTTAAGATCTAAAGGAACAAAATATTTAGAGCAACAACTTCTACAACTTTATATGCATAGCCCATGAAAAGGGAGATAAAATCCATGTTAATCATTTTACAAGCTGGAGTACAGTAATGTGCTGTTTGGACTCTCTCAGGAGAAAATAAAAAGGAGAGAGAGAGGGGGCAGGAGAATTTTTCTGCCACACATCTTGGCAGGTCTTGGCAGGGTAGGCCAAAGGAGACTCCATTTGCTTAGGCTTCCCAGTAGTCACAGAGTCATACTGGGGCTCTCATCCTCAAGAGTCATCTTTCTGCAACTCAAAGCCCTCCAGCCTGCAGCATTTAGGACTGCCAGAGTCTGGTGGAGAAGAGTGAGTTCCAAGAAATAACCTGTGGAACTCCAACACTGCAACATGAGCTAGCTCGGCTGCCTCAGAACTTATTTTTTTGTTTGTTTGCTTGATTTTTTTTAAAATACTTTTTGTTTTTTCCTCATAGTGGAAATAACTCAATGTTAAAAGTCATTTTATGGGAAATTTTGTTTTGTTGTTTTTTCCCTCATAGTGAGTTTTGGCTGGAATCTCCTGCTCACTCCTGCTTGGTCCAGAAAGCCCCATTCCTCTCTCTTCAAACCCTGCCCTCTCAGAGAATCTCCCACAAAGAAAAGCTGCCAAAAAGCCCAGTTCTGTGTTGTTGGCAGCTGCAGCAGCTCGTCCCCTGAAGTTGACAGTGGCCCAAGTCCCCACTTAAAGTGTTGTAATTGGGCACAAATGCAGCTTTGGCAGACATGTCATCACCCCTTGCCTACAGGGTACATAAACACCCTGCTTTAGTCGGGGCACTTGACTTTATTAGCTTTGATCTCTGAGGCTGGAGGATTCACCCAGGAGTTGCTTTGCTCAAATAAACCTGTTCTTTTACTTTTTCAGTTCAGTTTGATCTGGCTTACTGTGTCGGTGGAGAAACCTGTTATCACGATACAGAAAACCTATTACTTACCTCTTCAATGAAATGACACACGTAGCTACTCTTCCTGGAACCCTAGGATGATGTCCTTTTACAACCTGGTGATCCTTTGCTGTCTGATGACACAGGCTCTGCCTTATCTCCCAGAATTTATGCTTTTATTTATTCAATATCTTTTTCCCTAAATGTTGAGCATTGCTTTTAGACCGTAAAACCCACTCTTAGGAGTGATGTCCCTTGTGCTTTACAGCAGCCTAAGTGATCTCTATGTTATCTTAGGGCCAGGCTAATCCCAGCACCCACAGGCGTTGTGTTTACCTCAATCATGCTCCCTAGACCCTACATCTTGGGCACTGTATCTGAGTCAAACAGTACCCATTCTTGTGAGAGAAGGCAGATGTACTTTGTAAGGAATCTCAATGTAAACATGTCTTAAATTGTTGTGTACTTGGGACTAAGTTAATTGTTATCTGAATACTTTTTTCAAAAATTGTGTTGTGTTTAAATTTGGCTAAAGTAGATAGATCTGGGCCAGACTCTAGAAGTCCTGGTCCATCACCGATGTTTGGTGTGAGCTCCACCTCAACCCCTGGCGCTGGCAGCCCCCAGCCACCTCCACACAATGTCCGATGGCTGATGGCTCTGCTTCCTACCCCTGGGTCCACTTCCAGACCCGGCCAGTGGGCCAGGCTCCAGCCTGGTGCCCTATTGCTAGCCCTGCTTTCTGCACAGCTCAGGCTCCAGCCCCAGTACCTAACCTCTCACCTCCTGGGACTCCCCAGTGCCCAGTGCCACCCACACCTCGAGCTGTCCAGTCCTGGGCCGGGTGCAGCCCTTGCAGCAGCCTGGCGCTTAGCTGCACACTGCTGAACGCGCCCCTTCAAAGCCCGCCAAACACAGCTGCTCCCCCCAGAGAGGCTCAAGACCACTCCCTCTGGGTTTTTAAGCAGCATCCTGGAAAAACAGACCCATGGTTCTTTTGGTCTCTTGTCCCCGGCTCCTCTCGTCCCTGGCTCCCCTCCTCTCTGTGGAGGCGGCCAATCTGGGGAATGCTTTACCCATTAAGCTGGGGCTTTTCTAATTCGGTCTAATTGGTCTAATTGGTCTGATTGGATTGCTGTGTCAGTGGAGAGGCTTATCCAGGTGTAAGAAAACTTACCTATAATGGGCTGAGTTTCATTCTTGTCTCTTCATGGATAATTTTTTCCCTGCCTGCCTTAAAGCCTGCAGGGGAATCATCACAATTTTTTTGTTTATTGTTTGTTTGTTTTGAGACAGGGTCTCTCTACATAGGCCTTGATTTTACTTTGTAAACCAGGCTGGTTTCAAACTCACAGAGATCTAACTGCCTTTGACACTTGGGTTCTGAGACTAAAGATGTGAACCACCATGCCCTACCTCCTTACTGTTTTTAAGTTGCTTTCACATATATTCTTGTGAAAAAGTTTAAATATATATATATCATATGTAATTTTATATAAAATAAAACATATGAAAAAGTTTAAATACATACATAATTATCCTAGTTAGGGTTATTATTGCTGTGATCAGACACCATGACCAAAGCACCTTGGGAAGGAAAGGGTTTATTTGGCTTACACTTCCACATCATTGTTCATCACTGAAGGAAGTCAGGACAGGAACTCAAACAGGACAGGAACCTGAAGGGAGGAGCTGATGCAGAGGCCATAGGTGGGTACTGCTTTCTGGCTTGCCCCACATGGCATGCTTAGCTTGCTTTCTCATAGAACCCAGAACCACTAGCCTAGGGATGGCACCACCTACAATGGGCTGGACCCTTTCTCATCAATCACTGATTAGGAAAATGCCTTGTAGGCTTGCCTACAGCCAGATTTTATGGAAGCATTTTCTTAATTGAGGTTAGCTCTTCTCAGATGACTAGCTTGTATCAAGTTGACATAAAACTATCCATCACATTTATTTAAACAAAAACCAAAAGCTTACCATAGAAATCCCTTCTTATCTCTAGGTATTCCCTTTCATATCAGAAATCTATCTCTAAACCTGCAACTTTTGTGTCTTTCTCACTCTTGGTGAGTCTTTCCTGTTTTACTTTCTATTATAAAATTCTTGACACAATTTATACTTTTCTCTGAAAGACTTACAAGCCTGGATGTCCACATCTGACCATTGTTGTCCTCTACAGAGAAGATCTATATAGAGTGTGATATTTAAGATTAAATTGCTATCAGCTAAAACATTGCAACATCAAACTTAAATTATTTAGTAATGTTGTGCAAGGTTTCTATATATTCACACTTGTACAAAATCAATTTTAAAGTTATGTTTAAAAATGGTTTACAAGTAATTAATTAAAAGAAATTAAGACTATACTTATATGAATTTTTATTTACTCATAAGCTAGTTTAGATGACACCCTTTGAGGGACTTTATCATGCAAAAATATTACACAACATACACTTAAAAGTGAGTAAGAAAGAAACCATAGGTGTAGCTGGAACAACAGACCACATGGTACCTAAGCAATTCCTTGAAAACAACTGTGAGCACTCTAGCAAGAAACTCAAAGGACATAGAGATGGCTGTTTCCTCAGAGTGTTTCCATGGTAGAGACATTCCTATCAACCAGGAAGATCAACCTAAGCACCTAGCAGAGACAGCTGTTCTAAATCCCTGCAGGAAGTTCCCAAGCCAGTGTGTGAGGAGAGTNCACTGCACAGGGGTCTGTCAGACTCAACAGTAAGTATCATTTAACTGTGGCTCAGTACCACACAGGCTAGTCCCACAGAGGCTTGCATTAATTAGCAACTGGATGGCCTACGGCTCAAGCTTCTGGCTAGCTAGCTCTTATAACTTAACTCAACCCATTTCTATTAATCTATATGTTGCCATGTAGTCTGGTCTGCTGACATCTTATTGCTCCTTGGGCGGTGGCTGCTGTCTCTCTCCACTCCGCCCTTCTTCTCTCTGTATCTCTACTTGGATTTCCTGCCTGGCTGTAATCTTTCTTGCTATAGGCCAAAACAGCTTTATTTACTAACCAATGAGAAAAGCATATATTCACAGCATACAGAAAGACCCATTCCACAGCACCCCACTCTCAGGAATAGGCAGTAGGCAGGGACACTTGGGCTGTTGATTGGCAGGAGTACTTACCTCAATTCCCTTTGGTCTGTGAGAGGTGAGTCCAAGTCAGCACCCTGAAGTTTAATTGAATGTTTTAGGTTTACAAAAAGAGATACAAGTTTTAGACATATTAGCATTACCACTGTTTGTAAACTGTATTGAAGTCCACATTGTAGAAAAAGCAGTAGACTCACACCTTGGAGTAAAAGCTTGGGACCCAAAAATGATTCTAGGTTTAAAACATAACCACTATTCCCAGAGGACTGAGTACATAGATTAGACACTGGTGTTTTTAGCATTATTGAGAAGCACTTGAGTCTATACTTAGAAGACAACCAGAGGAAATTTAAAATTTTGATCTTGTGACTATGATATAGTCACTGCTTTACTGGGGATAAAATAATAGCTTGTCAGGTCCCTCTATCCCTGTCCACCACACTGTATCCATCTTAGCACCCTCCTGCCATCCCTACTTTCCCCAGCTCCCCTTCTGTATCTCTAGCCCTGTTTCTTCCCCCTCTCCCTCTGTGACCATCACCATCCCTCAAGACGGAGATATCCATTTCCCCCAACCTCGTGCACATCCTTCACTGCCTTTGCCTTCCCACTTGAGAGCCCCAAACTCTAGACCCAAGCAGTTTTCAGCCTGTTTTTATGCTGCAGGAGGTGCCCCTCCTTACTGGTCCAGGAGCCACTTAGAGGAAGGGCATTGCCTGTTTCTGGTTGGTTTTTGTTTGTTTGTTTTTTGTTTCTTTTTCTTTTTCTTTTTGTTTTGGTTTTCAAGTAGAGTTTCTCTGTATAGCCCTGGCTGTCCCAGAACTCAATTTGTAGACTACGCTGGTCTCCAACTCACAGAGATCTACCTGTCTCTGCTTCTTAAGTGCTGGGATTGAAGGCNTGCNCCACCACCACCTGACTGCTTATTCTTGATCTATGTTCCTTTTTCTATTCATGTCTGTTTAACTAGAAGACTCATCCCCTGCCCCTTTCCTAAGAATCCCCAAGCCCTAAAGGCTCTCCTGGAGTCCATCCTCCCAGCCAAAGCCCCACCCATGGTGCAAGAAGAGCAGAGGCAAGAAAGACCTTTTTTCCTCAGCCATTGGTGCAAATGGTGAAAAGCTGTTCACTTTTGAGTCAACTTTCTCATGTTCATCCCCACAGCAAGAATAAGAACACTACCACAATTTGAGCCAAATTTGAAGCAAGCTTGGTTTTTTATTGGGGTGCACCCAAGAGTTAGCCAGAGACTCCTTTTAAGTCAGGTTAAAGAAAGCAGCCCTGAATCCATTTCTTGGGCCCCTTTTAAGGGTAAAATTATGAGTAGATTTACAGAACTGAGGGACAATGGGGCAATGAGGAAATATGGGAAAAAGCCTCAAAAAAAAAAACTATCATGTGGTCACCATGTGATTAGGGAAGATTGGGGGGGTTAGTGAGGTAAAGGTATTCTCAAAAACAAGTCAGGGTCTTAGGTTGGACAAGGCCAGGTTCCAGGAAACAGAGAGCAACTCAGTAAATAGAAACTCATTATTAACAATACAGTATAATGTCTCCTGCCACTGCAGGGGACCAGCCTTTGAAGGGGACTCAAACTGAGGAAGAAGTTGAGTCCTAAACTGAGTCAGGAGAGCTACCCTATGGGCACAGGCTTTATCACAGGGCATGTTGGTCCCAAAGGCAGAGCTGAGTTCTCGCTCATTCCCTACACTGGTGAAAGGATAAACAAGTACACATTCATATGGACAGCAGGTGTGCTTCTCCCCTTCATGTCCATGCCATGAATCAAAAGGAGAGAGGCCTATTGACTGCTGAAAGGAAGACTTTAAAGAAAAGCAGTAATTGTGACTCTGGTCTATCTCCCCAAAGAGGTGACTGTTGTCCATTACAAGAGGCATCAAGCAGTCAACAAGGAAGCAAGCCCAAGGAAACTAGATGACAGCTCAGGCAGCCTGCCTAGCCAGAGAGATGCCTGTGGAGCCCCTTCTCTCTAGCCCACTGCCCTTTCCTTATCCATAGCTCTGTCTCCAACCCACTGACTCCCAGTAAGAGGTTAAGGCCCTCTTCCAAAATATAACACAGAATCCAACTGAATAGTGGATCTTACCAGACTCAAGAGCATCCTCCCTGCTGCCCTCGGATGACTTTTGGTACATCATCTGCACCAGACCACCCATCTGGGAGCCACCAGACTGACTGAGGTCTTATCTTTCAGGTACCAAATTCTGTATCTCTGAGAGGTGGCTGCCCAGGTTCCCTTTCAAAGTCTCTCCCACACACAGGTCAACCCAAGGCAAGGGGAAAAATGGGTCCCCTCTGTTCATCTGAGGGGACTAGACCCTGACAAGAAATGGAAATTTGACTTCACAGAGTCAAAGCCTCCTCATGCCAAGTATAACCATCAGTTAGTATTTGTTGATACATTCTCACAATCGATAAAAGCCTTTGCTACTCCGAGAGACACTGCTCTGACAGTGACCAAGACTCTTTTATATAAGAATATTTCTAGGTTTGGACTGCCCCTGTCAATCAGATCAGAGAATGGACCTGCCTTCACTTTGTCCATACCTTGACTGGTCAGTAAGGCCTTAAATATAGCCTGGAAATTGTGCCTACTGACCTCAGAGCTCAGGACAGGGTCCAAGGCAAAACTGGACTATTAACTCAGCCTTATCTAAACTAATTTTGGGAACCAGTGAAAATTGGTCCAACATTTTATCCATGGCCCTTCTTAGGGTAAGATTACCACTTACAAAGCAGCATTCACCCCCTATGCGATTGCTTTTGGAAGATCACCTGGGGGGGGGTCTCTGCAAACACCACTGCCAGCAGAGGGTTGGTCCACAAGAAGCAAGAAGGAAGCTCAGTTTAACCTGACTCAGTGGCCAGGGTTGGGTCAAATTTTGAAACTCTGACCCAAGGTAGTTTATTTTAGGCATATTTAAGCATAGCACAATTTAGAAAAATGTTTCCTGGTGAATATTAACTCAGTCTCATGTACACATCAAAGCTTAAGACATGACTACAGCCAAACTCTTTTCAAGTGCAAGTGACATCTTCCATAAAAACAGGTTCTACAGATTAACTGAGGACACAAGGTCAAGATAAGGGTCTGGGGGAGGATAGTGCTGTGGACTGACTGAGATAAACAGGTTCAGATAAGGCTCTGGGGTAGCTGCTGTGGCCTGGCCATGCAGATAGCACAGAGGTCACCAGGCTATTAACCACATCTGTTCCCAGCCTCCTGGGCAGAAAACAGGTTATACATCTGCTACAAGCTGCAAAAATATATAAAGTAGGATTTCAGCTGATTATGACAAAGCTAATACCTGGAAGAAGCCAAAGGCCTTCCAGAGTCAAGCTGAGGCTCAAGGAGTCTTGGTGATATTGGCTTTTGATTATTAGCTGTTTCCTACTATGAATTTCTCATATGTTATTGTAGCTTTTCCATCATTCTTTGGGCACCATTTCCCCTCTACTATAGGAATATTTAGATAACCTTGTGAGCAGTAACACAGCCAGGATCCCTAATTTCAGGCCTTTCTGTAATTATCATCATTAGCAGAATCTGCCCAGGACCATCCCTGGATGGATGAAAGTATCTTATCAGACATACCTCTATACTCTCTAAAAATAGACTTAAGTATCCAGACTGAGAAGGCCTGGCGGACGTGCTAATTAAGCTTAACTTTCTCCTTCCCAAAGTCTTATCTCTAGCTTTAGATCCACCCTTAACAATTAACTCAGAACCAAAGGGTTCCAACTTACAGGTACATCTAGCTGTGACAGAAGTTGCCTAGCCAAGTTGCCTAGCGACCAAGCACACTGGCCAGAAATGGCGGGAGCAGAGAGATAGCTTGGAGAGATAAGGGTCAAAGTGATAAAAAGGCATTTTTATTTTCAGAGAAGGACTAGATGAAGAAGAGAAAAGAGAATGGAAGAACGAGATGAGAAGGACCTAAATGAGGCAGAATTAAGATGAAAGAATTAAGATAGAATTTAGAGGGAACAGTAAATAAATATAGAGAGAAATCAGGTAAGAAAGGAGCTAGGCATGAGACTAGAACTACACTAGCTGTGTAGAAAGGATTTTATCCCAGAGGAATAAAGTACACAAACAAAGAGCTCAGTGTACTTAGATTCTTTTCTGAAAATAATTCTCGCCATTCGTAGCTTCTCTTCTGAGCCACTGGAAAGAATATTGTTAAGGCTGGTCATTAATAATATTCAAGATACATCTCTCTCTTTGAAAAGACAACCCTGTGTAGTTAATATTCCTGATTTCCCTAGTACTTATCTGAGAACACAAGGACCTACATGCCTCCTGCATTCCCACCCCCCTTCGTTTTATTCCAGACTCGGTTTCTCTGTGTAGCTCTGGTTGTCCTGGAATTAGATCTGTAGACCAGGCTGACCTGGAACTCGAAAATCTGCCTGCCTTTGCCTCCTGAGTGCTGGGATTAAAGGTATGTGCCACCACTGCCTTTCTTTCTTACTTTTTTTTTTTAAGAGATAATTGTGGCTGTAATAGAGGTCAAGGCTAAATGCATTGCCTGCATGGCTAGTCTAACTTATATAGGCAAGTTTAAGAAAATTATAAGAACAGCTAACAGAGGACCAAGGAAAGTAAAAAGCCATCTTAACCATGATAGCAACTCAAAGGTAACTTGAAGATTTTCTCTAACTCCTTATGCAGATCTTTAACTTGACCATCAGTAGTGTGAGAAAAATTTGACACATTAAAGCAACACATGCCAGGAAATTGTTGACAAGCAAGATTATGCTTGAATAACAAATAATCTATGGTAGCTCTATTTTGTAAAACCATGGTCCTCAATTCACCTATCTCTTGATTAATTACTGCTAATATTTTTCTTGTAGTATTAGAAGTTTTAATAATCATACAGGTCATCTTTGAGACCTCATTTATATTCCAGTAATTATTCCTGGGAGTGGCAATAAAAAGCTTTTAAAAAAGATTAGCATGGCAAAACAGTATCATACTGTCTACTATTACAGGTGTGCCTTTTTTTCCTCCCTGGCAATGGCATTTGGATTCTGCATTGACAAGCTGAGACTTAGCATGTTCTATAGTCAGTAAACACAGCAGCAGCATTTTTTTGATCAGTAGTGTTGTGCCCTTGTTTTCCCAAGGTCTCAGCTTGACAAGTTAAAGTCTTGATGTCTCCCAAGTTATTGGCTTCCTCTTCCTCTTGGGACATCTCCTTTTGATGGGTTTGTCATCCATCTTGAGACAGTTCATTTGTCCCGTGGTCTCTGAAATGCTGTCCTGGTTGGGTGCATCACAGTGGGAGCCATCTGGGACTTCATTCATTTTCGGGAAAGACACAATCACAACCTCACTCTGGTGTTAGAAGAACATTGGATCCTTTCCATTGATTAGTTTCTAGATCTTTTCATTTGAAATTTACTTTGGGTTGTGTCTCCTTTAGGGCAAAATGATTTGGGGTAGCAGCAGAACAATTATCCTTTAAAGTGAAAAGATTTAATGTTAGCATGACTAAATATAGCACAGTATGTGAGGATTTAGGAGGGTGTGTATACCCCCTGTGGTGGTTTTAAAGAAAATGGCCTCCAAAGGGAGTAGAACTATTAGGAGGTATGGTCTTGTTGGAGTAGGTGTGGTCTTGTTGGAGGAAGTGTGTCACTGTGAGGGCGGGCTTTGAGGTCTCTTTTCTCAAGCTTTACTCAATGTAATAGTCTGTCAACTTCCTGTTGTTGCTGAGTCAAGATGTAGGACTCTCAGCTCCAGCACCACATCTGCCTGCGTGTTTCCATGCTCCCTGCCATGATGATAATGGACTGAACCTCTGAAACTGTAAGGGAGCCACCCCAGTTAAATGTTTCCTTTATAAGAGTTGCTTTGGTCATGGTGTCTCTTCACAACTATAAAAAACCTATAGCTTTTTTATTTTTATTTTTAAAAGTTGTCTTTTGATAAGTATTTGGTGATGCCATTCCATAATAATCTGGCCCTGTGAATTATAAGGGATTCCAGTAACATAATTAGTATTTTATAAACTGCAAAATTTGTTAAAGCATTTGCTAGGATAAGGAAGACCATTATCAGTCTTTAGTTGTAATGGGAGTCCTAAAAAGGAAGTGTATAGCACTTGGGAGGCGGAGGCAGGCAGATCTCTGAATTTGTTGCCGGCATAGTCTACATATTGAGGACAGGCAGGGCTACACAGAGAGATCCTGTCATTAAAAACACAAACAAACAAACAAAAACACACACACAAAAATGGAAATGTATAGAGATATTTGACAAAGTCAAGGTTTACGTGTGACACAATGGTATTATTAAGTTTCAAGACCCAGGAAAAATTGCTGAGGTGTCTATTTAACACATCAAAGTGGACCTGGCTGCCAGGTTCTCCCAGTATCCCTCAGTCCCTACCTGTTAGAGGGTATGGCTCACATATCCCACCCCCTACCCTGAACTCTTCAGCCTAGGATTACCCCAGGGCCTCTACCCTCTTCCCTATAGAGTCCAGACTTTTCAGTTATCCTCCTCTTTTTGGACCTTTGTCCTCTTGGCTGCTGTACCTGGTTCTCCCCTCCCCCCTCCCCTACATGGCCCAGTTCAGCCTAGTCATGTCCACTCTGGAGGCTTCCACATGCCCATGCCTCTACCTATGCTCTCCCTTTTATCTACAGTAAACTTTCTCCTCCACCATCCCTAGGAGCAGTCCTGTCCTTTCCTTTCCTATTTATCTTTTTTCATTTAGATCTTTCCCTTGGGCTCCCCATGCCACACCTAGGGCTGTGCTCTGCAGATGACAAGTTAGGGAGAGGTACTATGCAGGCCTGCAGTGCACTCTGAGCACTGGTCTCTATGCACCTGACAGCAGGTAAGCCCTCAGATACAGACAGCCCACCCTAGCGTCTGATGTCAAGCTGATGTGAGAACCACCCACACCGATTATGCACTAGAATCTTGGGATATGTAAATGTGTAAACTATGTCTTCAACTGAGACTCTGACTCCTCCCTTTCTAGAGCCAGATCATGTCAGACCAATAGTAGGCATTAAACTAAAAAACAAACAATACCTATGTAACTAAGTTTTAAGTTTTAAGCTGGGGGATGATGGCCAATTTGTTGTGAAGTAATAATATATTCTAAGTCATTCTGAGGTTTTGTTTTTCCTATTTTTTTCCAGAGCTATGTTTAAATTTTACTCTTTTAAATTTATTTACCATGAAACTTAAGCTCAGGCACTGGCAAAGCCATTGTCTCCACTCCTTGGAACTTGTGACCTGAGTCAGATGTAACCCATAGGGTCCTGTACTTGATCAAACCAACAAGTACACTCAAAGAAAGGGAGGAGCACAGAAGTGGTGTGACTTAGTCACATTTAGTTGATAGGGTGAGCAGTGCTCTGTGAGTGGTGAGTGTTGGGTGTGACCTCATTATAATGTCTGGATTCTGTACCACCTGCCAAGGCACCAGCTGAAGGCATGGACTTTATTCTGTCTCTGTCTTTCCTTATTGGGTTGCCAAGAGTACCTGAGGGCTCAGCTGCTGGTGAGTAACATGAAGGGACAGCAGGTGTGGAAGCCCAGGACAACAGTGTCCCTTGTCTCTCTATTCACAGTCCTGTCCTCCACGCAGGAAAGCACTACCGGACCGAGGTCCACAGGGAGGGAAAACCAGAGCCACAGGGCCCAGGAGGGATGTGGGAAAAGATGGGAACTAGAAACCTGCTTTGCTGGAGCACAGGAAGGACTGAAATCACAGCTCAGGTGCCCTTTCAAGAATCTCTGCACGAGGTCCTCCATGGGGCAGTACTGAGGACTCCCCAATTCTCTCCACAGCTCCAGTCACATCTGTCCAAAGCCTTAGCCGGATCTCAGCAGGAACCATGGCAAAGGCTGCAGCCACTGGAGGCAATCTTTCCCTAGTTCTGTGCCTTTTGGTTCTACTGGGCTGTATTTTGGTTCTACTGGGCTGTATGGAGACCACACTGCCCACTGGTGAGTTCCCGGGATTTAACTGGGGGAAATGGGGAGGAGGGCACTGTGTCAGCAAGGTCACAGTCTCTTCACAGGAAGCTCCTGGGCTTCTCTTCACTATCACTAGGACTTAAGTCCGGGTGCCCTGGTCCTCACCGCGTCCCTCCCAGATTCTCTTCAATGGATTGACAAAGTTAGGGGAAAAGTCACCGCAGGAGGGCCTTGAAGGAGTTATGTGAATGAGGAGGGCAGGGTAGCAGAGGTGGGTAGCTAGTGACTCCCTCAGCATCACTGGGATTAGCTGAAGCCAAAACCTAGTCACTAGTGTGGACCCCTCCAGGAGGCGGTCTCAGACGGCTCCCCTGGACCTAAGGCAGGCTATGCTCTGAAGACTGCCTTCCCCTGGGAATCCTCACAAGTTCTCCACCATTCTGGGACCTCTTTGTCCTTGAAATTTCTTTCCCACATTCCCACGGTATTCTTCAGCAGATTATAATAGGTGATGCTTCCACGGACAAAACAGCCACAACCAGGCACGTCTTCCCCCTCCCCCACTTCGTTCTTTTTATTGTTGTTTGTTTTAAGCAGGATTTCACACGATAGCCCACACTACAGAATTTGCAACAATCCCTTCTCTCCCTCAGTCTTCCAAATGCTGGGATTACAGCTTTGTGCCACCAGGCTCAGCTTCAATTCCCAAGTAATACTAAAATCACCCCAGCTGGCTCAACTCCCTTCCCTGCCCATCCAGCCATCACCTCACCTTTCCATCCACAAAGTGTCTTTTAGCCCCTCTTCCACCAGGTGCAATCTGTGCTCATGCCTGAAGATGTCTCAGGTAAGCAGGGGCCTGAACACCTTGTCTACTATGGAGGACTCTGGTAGTGGTCCTGGATGGGGGGTTGAAAGCTTCTATCCTTGCTTCCTGGTCCATGTTGTCTACCTCCTGGGGAGATAGCATCAGATAATGGTGTTCATTAGGCAGGAGTGGGTTCTCTTGTTCTGTAAATGGCAGCTGCTAATTTTTTTTTCAACCTGGCAAGCCTCACTAAATCTCTCTCTGTATCAAATACTCAGTTCTGCATTTTGTATGGCAGTAGTAGAAGGCAACCAGCTGATGAATGGCACAGCAAATTTTGTCCTCTAACCCAGATTATGGTTTATCTCATGTACCAGTCTTGGCTCCCATCCCACCAGAGTGTCTTCAAATGTACTGCTAAAGCTGCATGTTTCCCAGTCAGCAGTGGGTGCCATGCTGCCTATGACTTCTGGGACAGCTAGAAATGACAGGAGGAGGTCCTGGGTTTAGGGCCTCTTCATTTCTCTTCATCTGTCCAGTGGATTCCTTGGATTCCATGGCCCATAGTGGTCCCTGAATCCTGAGGTGCTTGCTGAGGGAGAGGTGGCATCTTACTTGAGAACTAACTTCAGTCACCTCCTCTAGATGATAAGATTTCCCCAACCATCAGGCGAACAGGAAATGTTCTGTCAGACAAGAGTCCTTATGCAGCTCTCAACACACAAGTGACTCATTATGTCACTGCAGTGATGGATGTCTCACTTCTGTCTGAACATCTTGTCTGACTGTAATCTGTCCACTTAATAAACTCATGGGAAAGAGCTCACTTCGTGATGTCTGCTTTAGGCCTGATGTTTCTTCTGGTAGCTCAGGACCACAGGCCACTCTCTCTCAGGCCCCAGTATGATGCCAGGAGCCACAATGAAATGGAGTGTATTTTTCCTGCTGCAGGTGAGTCAGGCTGGCTCCTGCCCAAGCAAGGTGATTCTCCTATTAGACACTGCCACAACCTCCCCCAGGGCCATTTCCTAGAACTGACACCTCAGGCTGACAGATTGTCCTGGGTCAGAAGGCCCTAGAGGCAGGTCTAGTCATGCTCTTTGTGGGTGTATTGTCTGGCTGTTTTCCAGCTACAAGAACAAAGTTGAGCAGGTATAACTGAGACTGTCTGTCTTGCAAAAGACTTCAATATTGACAAGATACCTGTATTAGCTACTTTTCTATTGCTGTGATAAAACACCATGACCAAGGTAACATTCAAAAGGAATGTGTTCTGTGGACTCATAGTTTCAAAGGAACAAGAGTCCATCACCATCATAGCAGGGAAGATGGCAGCAAGCAGGCATGGTGGCTGGAGCAGCAAGCTGAGAGCCCATGTCTTAAACCTCAAGCAAGATGCAGAGCTGGAGGAAATGCGAATTGGGCCAGGCTTTTTGGTTTCAAAGCCACACCCCCAGTGATATATTTCCTCAAACAAGTTCACATCATCTAAGCTATCTAAACAGCTGCCACCAACTGAGAGCCAGATATTCAAACACTTGAGCCTATGGAGGTCAGGTTCATTTAAACCACTACATCAGACATTCACAGGAGCATCTACGGGCTCCTCCCTGAGTGACAGGACAGGAATGAAGTGACACAGGAAGAATCATTGCACATGCTGTGGAGCATTGGGACCTCATCTGTCCTCCTAGGAAGGCAATCTGTTTCTGTCTTTGAGGGGCTTCACTTTTAAAGTTTTTTAGATAGATTTTTATTTCATGTGCATAAGATCTTGACTGCATTACGTATGTGTATGACGCACATGCTTAGTGCCCTTGGAAACTAAAACAGGGCATAGATAGGATCCCCTAAAACCAGTTACAGGCAGTTGTGAGCTAGCATGTGGTTGCTGGGAATGAGCCTGGGTCTTCTGCAAGAGCAACAAATGCCCTTAACTGCTGTGCCGTCTCTCTAGCCTCAGTGGTTCAGCTTTCAACAATGGGCACAGGAGCCCTAGAATGGCTGTTTTTTTCTTTAATTATTAATATCCAGCCACATCTGGGTTGGCTAACCATCTATCTATATTTAGGATTTTTGTGTTCTGTTAGTCATGACCCCCTTAAGCAGTTAAGCTTCAAGTAGTGTCTCCCTTACTCATCAATAGACCACTGTCCTTGATGTTACTGCCTCCTGACTGATGGGGATGTCATTCTGTATGCTGTGAATATGTGTTGCTCTGATTGTCTGAAAAATAAGCTGTTGGCCAATGGTGAGGCAGAATAAGCTGAGGCAGGACATTCTAATTTGAGAGAGAGGAGAAGAAAGCATAGCAGGGCAGATGCTGCTAGCCACCACCAGAAGAAGCAAGATGTAAAGGTACTGAAAGGCCACAAGCCAAGTGGCAAGTGTAGATTTATAGAAATGGGTTAATTTAAGATGTAAGAGCTAGCTAATGAGAAGCCTGAGCCATTAGTCCATAGTTTAAAAGTAATATAAGCCTCTGTGTGTTTATTTGGATCTGAGCAGCCATGGGAGCCGGGCAGGACTGGACAAAACATTCTCCTACACCTGACCACTCCACCTGATGGGATTTTCTGTACCATGCTGCTGGGATTCCAAGTTAAAACTACAGTTTCCTAACACCACACCAGACTTGAGGCATCATCATCCCTGAGCTTCCAACAATGCTGGTGCCTTTCCCCTGGTCATTCTCACTGTGTTTCTCAACGGGGGTGCCCCAGAATCCCACAGAGCAGCATGGACTCTGCACACTTCCCCCTGGAAATGTTTGCTGGTACATCCGCTCTGGCACATGGACTTCTCTGAGATTTTTGATCACCACTCTTCTACTACCAGATTTAACCAGCATAGATTTTCTTTGTCCTGTAGTGTGGGCTATCCTCCGACCAGTTCCAGGATGCCATCCCTGGAGCACTACAGCATGTCCAAGGCATCTGGCACGTGTTGTTCTGGTTTCGTTCTGTTGCTGAGATAAACACTCTACCAAAAGCAACTTACACTGTCTTGCTCAGTGTTCTATTGCTGTGAAGAGACACCATGACCATGGCAACTCTTATAAAAGAAATTCTTTAATTGGGGTTTGCTTGCAGTTTCAGAGGTTTAGTCCATTATCCTCATAGTGGAGAGCATGGTGGAATACAGGCAGATAGTGTAGCTGAGAGTTCTACATCCAGATCCAAAGGCAGCAAGAAGAGGGAGAGTCTGGGCTTGTAATGGGTTTTTTAAAACCTCAAATCCCACGCCCAATAACACACTTCCTCCAATAAGGTCACACCTACTTACCCAAGGCCACATTCCAATCCCTCCCATGCACTGTCACTCTCTGATGACCACGCATTCAAATATATGAGCTTATGGGGGCCATTCCTATTCAAACAACCACAACCCTGTCCCTGTGTAGCTTTCATCCCTGGTCATCTGCCAAGGTCCATGCCCTTCTCCCTGGGCATCCTTTCCATGCTTGGCAAACAAGAGTCATCCATGCTTCTCCATGGAACAGAGTGGATGTATTTCATATCACATCCTCTTTGATGCATGTACTTCTCTGAGCCTTTACACACCCTTCACTACCAGTTTTAGAAGTTCTGGATTTTCCATTTCACTCAGTATGAACCAGTCTCTGACCAGGTTCCTGCAAGCCATCCCTGGAGCACATGGGCATTATCTCCAGAAAATTCTAGCTGTTTGCTGACTACTAAAGGTCCTGTGTGTCCAAAGCATGAGTAGGTAGCTGAGTGGTAAAGGGTCTCCTTCACAACCGTGAGGACTCAGGTTTGATCCCTAGAACTCCTGTAGAAGAGCCAGGCATGGTGCTGTGTGCTTTTATTGTCAGTACTAAGAAGGCAGAGGCAGGGGACCCCTGGGGTCAGTGGCAAGCCTGTCTAGCCTACTTGGTGAGTCCCAAGCCTCTTAGAGACTTTCTCTAATCAATACTTCTGTGGCACACTTGTGGGAGCTTATAAACATGCTTTCCTTACTAAAATCTGGATGTCTGTGTGTAAATTCTTCTAAGAAATTTATCATTATTATTATTATTTATTGGTGCATATTTGGAAGTTATTTTATCAGAGATGCTTTCTTTAAATCACCTTCATAATTCCCTGTTCCTGCTTTAGCAAAACAGTTTCCTTTCATCAAACTTCTAAGTGGATTTTTCCTACAGATAACTGATGCTTATTTTATCTGATCCATCAAAATACCAAGTTTGTAATGTTTAGTTCACAACACACAAAAGCTAGTTCTCTGCTCCAGAGGGCTCAGGTTCATGTCCTTCAAATCTTCCAGTGAGGTGTACTGAGTGAGAAAGAATCCCAGCCATTCAAGGACAAATTCAAGCCTTAGGAGTGGCAGGAAGGGGAAAGTGGGGGTGAGGGGAACCACGGAGATGAGAAGCAAATAGGTGGTAGAAGAGGCAGAGAGGAGAAGGGAAGAGGAAGCTGGTTGAAAGGGACAGGAAAGGAGGTCCCCAAACCTCCAGCAGTCCACCTCAGAGCAGAAGTTTTGCGGAGGGAGAAGGGAAAGAGGTTTTTTTTAGTGTCATTACATTGCAATCTTGTAAAAAGTACCTTTAAAAATCATTACTTATTTTAGATTTCAGGCTCACACACACACACACAGGAGAGTATATGTGTGCATCCTCACTAGGACTTCCTGCTGGTTTGTGCAGTCTGCTGAACAGAACAGCTCTAGGATATTGTGTCTTCTGTTGCTGTTAGGGAAAGTCTGGGAGACTAAGGGCCATAAGTGTGCTGGAAAACAACTGCTTGAGGAAGGGGAGCGAGATCAGTGCTTCAAGAAGGTCACAGACAGAGATTTCTTCTTGAGAATGAGTTAGGGGTGTGGTTTAACATGGGAGAATCTGAGATCTGATGCCCAGTGTAGTGTGGGGAGACCCAGTGGGAACACGGTGAGCACTGTGCTCACAGGTGACAGCTCCTCTTCCTATGCTAAGTTGCAGCATTACTCCAGAAGGCCTCTTCTGAACTCCCAGGTTCCATGTTGAGGTTACCACATGTTCTATGATGCCTCCTTTTCCCTGTGCATTCAGCTAGATTTTCAGTTCTAGAAACACAGATAATATCTGATATATTTTATTGAACAACACAAGATAAAAGTCACTAAAAGTACTTGTGAGATAAATCTTCCTCGTGACACTGTGTACATCTGACCAATCTAAGACAGTCAAAGATGGAAAAGAAATAAGGATCCAGAAGCTGGTGGACATCTTGACTAAAGGCTTCTCTTCCTCTACTTTTGCCCTTCAGAGGGATTCTGGGTGTCATCTGGATGTCACAGAACCATGAGTCCAGTGGCTTTCTGCTTCCTGTTTGTACCTCACCTGTATGTTTCTCTCACAGATACACACTCTCTTAGTTGCAACTTCATTGTCAAGGCTCGTACCGCACCTGGACAGCCCTGGTATGAAGGACAGTGCTCAGTGGATAGAGTGCCTTTTCTTCAATATGATAATGACAACAAAGCCACACCTTTAGGTGACCTGGGAAAGGAGGTAGATGCCACCAACGCATGGACAGACTTGATCCAAAGCCTGAAAGACATTTTCGAAGAGCTGAGGAAGCAGCTACTTAACATGGAACCAGTGACAGAAAAGACCAGGGGTAAGTATGGGACAGGATGCAAAGATAGAGGCTATCAATAAGAAACAGGAAGGACAGAGCAGGTAGGAAGGGGGCTGTGGGTGTATTTGCATGAAACAGCTGAATATTGATCCAGGCTAGAAGTACATGGAACTTTATGGGTAAGAAATGTCAAGTCAGGGAGGAAAGAGTACAGGTACCAAATCATGCAGAGAAAGACTTGACCTTTGAGGGGGTGATGACTCTATAAGGGATAGAGATGACAGTTATGTGTGTCATTTGCAGGTCATCACACTTTGCAGGTCACCACAGTATCTCGGTATAAACAAGAACAACTCATTGATGCCTTCTGGAACTTCACCATTGGTGAACAGTATTCCTGCCTCTTTTACCCAATGAACAAGACTTGGAGAGTGATTCACGATAAAGACAGAGGAACCATGAAGCAATGGGAGACTAACAGAGAACTAGCACAAGGTCTCAGGAAGTTCTCCATGGGAGATTCCAGACACTGCCTCACAGAATTCTTAAAGCACTGGCAGGAAATTCCAAGTAAGTAGTTAGGTAGATTATCACAGGGAAACCTCCACAGGGTGGGAAAGGCATGGCAGTTCTCTTGAAAAGTCTGGTGACTTCCCTATGTAGATGTCAGCATGTGTGCATAATGGAAGATTTGATAGATTGAGTGAGTGATGTCTTGGTGGTCTTCCTCTCTGAGGAGCCAGTGATGACCACAAGGATTTCTCTTCCCCATCTCACCTCCCAATATTTCTCATTCCCTAGTAACCAATGGTCCAGGCAATGCATGGCCTGCTAATGGGCCCCAAGTCCGTCTGCATCACTGTAAACTTCCAGCCTTTCCTTCCTCACTTAGAGCTGGTCTTCCACCAGCTCCAACATCACTTTGAAAGGCTTCATTTTCTTTCTCTGGCACAATTGAACTCCACCAATTGTGACAACATCCAGAAAGTTCTACCCACAGTAAATATGTCACACTGTTTGATGGTTTGATAGGCATTTGCTTTATTTAGTAATGAAATAAACTTTGTAAGGACATAGTACACACAACTCTACTCTTCTCTCTATTTAGGAATTGTAAAGTGGTTATTACACATGAGTTCCTTGGGCTGCCTGGGGAGAGAAGCTGGTGATAGAGGTGTGTTATTAGCTTTATTCAGATTTTTGCTGATTTTTTTAAAGGACCAACATCAAGGGCCCCAGATGTCATCCAGCTTACACCTGCCACCGGACATTCACACTTCATAGCTATCACCGAGTTTCAACGTACCACCAAGTTTCAGTGTGAGGAAGTATACACCCCTGTGGCAGCAGTCATTGCCATCATCTTACCTTTTATTGTTGGCATATTTGTGAAGAAATTTTGTACCCAAGGAGGTAAGGAACATCCTGGGGTCTAACTCTGGTTCTTGGTAGAGGTAGTCTGCTGACGACTTGGAACAGGTGTCCCACTGGGTATCTGGGATGTGAATTCCGGTCTTCATGCTTACACAGCAAGGGACTTACCCACTGAATCATCTTCTCATGCACTCATACTGACCTTTTGACAGTCTGGCTGCCAGTTCAATATACTCTCTTCTGCTCTAACAATGAGAACTGAATGAAACAAGCTTCTGAACACCTCACTTGCATGCACTCCTGTCATGGCCCTTAGAGAGAATTTTACCATGTACTCATTCCAAAAACAATTACAAAGGTGTTTTCACACAATCAAACAAAACTGCCATTTACTTTCTGTCTCTCTTCCCTCTGTGCCACATACAATTGAGTGGCTGTTGACCCTGGAAATGGGTCTGTTGGAGAAGTGGTTGGGTGGCCTGGGACTCTAAATCACCTTCAGTTCTCAGTAGTATTCCCCATGGTACATTGGGGTACAAGCTAAGCAGTGACTTGCAGACTTCTCTGTTGGATAAAGGGCTAATTACTTTCCAACTCACAGTATAGAGTTTTGGATCTCACTGCAAAACCTTTCCAGACAGAAATTATCAGCTGCCATGAACTGCTCCATCAACTGCCACAAGCCACAGAGGAAAGAGAGGCCCATGGAACCAAGTGGAGAGTTCCCCAACCAGACCACCAAAATGTTATCCCAGGAGGATGAGCCTAAGATATGGGAGTAAAAGCATTTACTAAATCAGACATCTACATCTCCCCATCCAAGAGTCAGGAAACTTCTCACAAGTGAGGGAGAAACAATGTAAGAGAACACTGCTTTCCAGCCATGACACGGCTGTAGCACTGTTGAACTCTCAGCAGCTCTGAGTACTTGCATGACCCCTGCACAAGAGCAGGCCTGTCAACCTTCCCTTCATGGAGGGAGAGGGGCTCATGAGGCTCCAGAGCTCCCTAGATTCTATCTGCAGTTAATGGTGCTGTAGGGGGAGGCCCATTCTCTTCCCATATTCCTCCTCATTACAAAGTCAATGTCTCAGTCAGAGGCCAAGGAGCATTGCTAGACAGTGCAACTCACAGAAACATGATGTGTTCTGAAAGTTTTCAAATGAGAGACCCTGGAAAGGGGTCACATGACGTACAATGATTGACAGGCTTTCTTCTCATGACCAAAAGAGGAAAAGTGAAGTTATTTCTTCAGTCTCAGTTCACTTCTGTCTATCTACCTATCTGTCCATCTGCCAGCAGTAATTTTTTTTTTTTGCACAAAGCAGACAGGCACACAGGTTGGTTAGTCTTCCACATGCTCAGAAAATATGTTTTAAACATTTATTTAATTCATGTACTGAATCTGATCCTCAAACACAGAACTCCCAGTCATGAGAATAGCTATTGATGTAATTTTCACATCGGCAAGAAGTTCATTCCCAAATCTCATAGATGAATGGGCATCAGAGGCTGTGCATTCATCTCTTGGGTCTGCTAGAATTTGCAAACAAAGAGTGTCATGGGTGGATCCTGGTAAGATTCTCCTAGATGATCTGAGTAATCATGATATGTTGAGATTTGTCGTGTAAACAATAAACAAACTATGCATAGGCTGGAGAAATGGCTCAGTGGTGAAGGGCACTGGATGCTCTTCTAGAAGGCTAAGGTTCAATAACAAATACCCACATGGTGATCACATTCATCTGTAACTCCAGTTCCAGGGGGTCTGACACACTCTTTTGACCTCCATGGGCAACTAGCATGTACACGGTGCACACATACATACATTCAGACAAAACATCCATACACATAAAGTAATAAAAATTAAAAAAAAATTCTATGAACTTTACTCCTGAGCTAAATCACAATGTCTGAACATACTGTTTTCTTGTGTGTAAATGTTACTTACTTGAAACAGACATTTAAAATAGCTTTCTGAAAAAGAGTCTGCCATACACATGTGAAAGAATGGTTATGGAGAAATGTAAAATAATAAATGCTTACAGGAAAAGTAAGGCTTCCAGTCAACAATCTTATTTTACACCCTAAAAATAAATGCAGTACAAAGTAATCTCTGGAAAGCAGAAGATATAAAATAAAGAGAAGACAAGAATCTCAAAAATAGAAAACATAGATACACTAGAAAAAAAATCAGTAAGGTAGAAAACAACTCAGTGAGGACACTGGTTCCTTTACCCCTGGAGCTCCCTGCTCTCACCTGGACACTGATGGGCAAGGACTGTTGAGTGATACTCAAGTCAATAAAAGTGGTGCACCAAATGAAGAGAATGAAGGACAAAGGTCTCATGATCCCCTCAAAAAATGCAAAGAAGGGTGTGAAAACTGAACACATTTTCTGATAAAATCTGTCAATAAACTAGGTATGGGAAGAATGTCCTTACACACACACACACACACACACACACACAGGCTTACACTACAACACAGCTAACAGCATGGTTGACAGTGAGAAGTTGAACTCAGGAAGGTACCCGCTTTCACAACTAGTATTCAATATAGCACTAGAAGTCCTAGCTAGAGAAACTGGTCAAGAAAAAGAAATAAAATGCATCTAGACCAGAAATGCAGAGGTTGAGGAGTCTCTACTTGCACATAACATGATAGTATACTTAGAATACCCTAAAAAATCCAGCACAGTGAAGTTAAGAGTAATCAACTGAGTATAAAGTGTTAGGATAAAAAAAAATCAAGAAACAACAAAAAAAATCAGTTTCATTTATATACACTAACAACATATTATCTGAAAATTAAATTAAGGGAACTTCTTCATTGGTATGGGTCATAGGTCAATCACACCCATCATGAGAAGGAAAACATAATGTATAACATTTCAAGCAGAAGAAAATTTAGCATAAAAACAGAGCTCAGAGATAGGGAAATAAACCCCCAAATGTACAATAAGGAGATAATAAGGTGACAGGGACAAATATTTTAGTGATTATAATAGATATAAATTATGAAATCCATCAATTAAATAACTTAAACTCTTAGGTTGAACCTTTAAAACACTAATCTAACAAAACATGGTTCTCAAGACACTCTTAAAACTAAAACAAATAGGTTAAAAATTAAGGAGGTGCTTAGTATGGGATGGTTCATCTTGGCAGGCAAGTTGAAGAGTCACTTGGAAGAAGCCTCTCTAGGCATGTCTGTGTGGGAGTGGGTTAGGTGAGAAGACCCACCCTAAATGCCTGAAGCGCCATCTCCTGGGCTGGGGTCCCAGACTGAATACAAAGTAGAAAGAGATCCAAGCACTGACGTTCATTTCTTTTCTGGCTGTGGGTGTGATGTCAGCAGCCATTCCTGGTTCTTGCTGTTGTAGAATACTCCTTTATACCGTGTGAAGTTGTGTCACTGTGGTTGATTTAATAAAGAGCTGAATGGCTATTAGCTAGGCAGGAAGAGGTTAGGCAGGACTTCTGGGGACAGAGAGGAAGAAAGGCAGAGTCACCAGCCATGCAGAGGAAGCAAGATGGGCAGTAAAGAGGAAAAGTAACCAAGCCACGGAAAAGAGTGTAGATTATAAATATGGGTCAGTTTAAGTTATAAGAACTAGTTAGGGACAAGCCTATGCTATAGGCTGAGCTTTCATAATTAATAATGGGTCTCCATGTCGTTATTTGTGAGCTGGTGGTCCTGGTGAGAAAGGTCATGTATACTTGCCCCTGTGATTACCCAGCCTGGTGGACTGCACCCTTGATGTGGGAGGCAAAATCAACTCGACCTTCCTTAAGTTGCTTTTGTCTGGTAGTTTGTTACAGCAACTAGAAATGTAACTAATACACGGTATATCAATCAAGACGTTTTATTGCAAAAATAAAAACCAAACAATATTTACTATATGCTTAAAAATAGTTACGTGGGAAATTTTTATATGTTTTATACAGGGTTGCCTCACCCCATACACACAAGACTGTGGAAAAAAACTTTAATAATAGTCTAAAGGGTTAAATCTATCACTTATAAATACAATAGAAAAATATTCTTTTATATATTATATGAACTGTATTTACCACAGTTTTTGAAACTTATTTTTAAGAAGGTATGCTAGCCCATGTTATATGTCACACATGGGTTGACAAAGGGACATTAGGACAAAGGGACAGAATCTCATGCTGCATAGAAATCAATTAGAAGTAGACCAAAGACCTTAAGATAACACCTGAAACTTTGAAACTGCCAGAGGAAAAAAAGGTAGGCAGAACAAGGTACAGGCATAGACAAAGGAGTTCATGAAAAAGGTTTCAAATACCACAGGAAATAAGGATTATTTTCTAAGATATATTCCCTACGTAGGAATGACAAAATGAAGTTGCTTCACATTAGTAAGCTTCCAAACAGTGAAGGAAACACCGAGCAGAATGTAGAGAAAGCCACAGAACAGGAGGATTTTTGCTTGCTATACTACAGAGAAGGGGCTGAAGTCTGAATGTATAAAAGACTATAAAAATCACTCATACACACACACACACACACACACACACACACACACACACACACCCCTTCTAATCAATGAATGGATCAATGAACTGAACAGACAATTCCAAAAAGAAGAACCACAAAGGAGCAATAAACATCTGAAAAGGTGTTCCACGTCCTCAGCCTTCAGGAAATGCAAATGAAAACTTCCTGACAGTACTTCCCACTCTGTTCAAATTGGTTGTCATTGAGAAAACAAACAATAACAAGTGCTAGCAGGGCTGTGAGGTGCTGGTTGAACTGTAAAATGCCTCAGCCACTATGGAAATCAGTTTGTAGGGTTCTCTAGAAACTAAAAATAGAACCCAGGTGTACTCCAAATTATTTAAGTCCCGCCACTGAGATGTTTGCACATCCATGTTTACTGCTGTAGTATTCACAATAGCTAAGACATGGAACCATTCAGTTCATCACTGTGGTCACTGCTGTCATCCTCCAAAGGATGACAAGTGTGTCCTGTGTCAGCCACCCCACAGGAAGCAGGAGAAATATAAGAAGGAGTAGAGGGCTCAGTGGCCTCTGGATTCTGGGGAGATATTAGCCTGAATTGAGGACTAGGAAGAACCCCTGAGCCCTACTGTGTGCCCATCCACTGAGCCATTTCCCCATTAGCTGAAAAAAAGTAGACTAGGCCGGGCAGTGGTGGTGGTGCACGCCTTTAATCCCAGCACTTGGGAGGCAGAGGCAGGCGGATCTCTGTGAGTTCGAGGCCA
>LZPO01066311.1:103713-126998 GCA_001675575.1 Neotoma lepida | reverse complement strand
TGGTACCTGATTTTATGCAGGCAATAATGCCCAATAGGATAGGCATGAAGGCCACATGTGGAGATTTCTCTTCTTGGACTTCCTGTTTTCTAGTTAAGAAAAGGACTCTTATCTACATGGATGGATCCCAAATGTTCTTGGGAGAGATCCAGGGTGTGATAGTGGAGGCTTCAGCCCAGTTTTTTTCCAGATGGGAATGTTTAACCCGCATGTCCCTAGTTAGTAAGAGGACTTAAGGGCCAGGATCTGGGGCTCCCTAGTGGAAGAAGGAAAAGCACCCATTGTTTCAGAAGAGGTTGGGGTGGAAGGACAGAAAGAGACAAGACTAGTGGAACTGGTATATCACAAGAGGAACATTCCAACCCCCAACAGTGGGGGCAGGGGATTCCAGCAGGTGAGATACCAGAAGCTTTACTGAGAATTTAAGAGACCGGCCACTACCCTAATGGTATATAACTGGTGGTCACATCACTGATTTAGAGAATAATGAGAGAGAGAGAGAGAGAGAGAGAGAGAGAGACAGACAGACAGACAGACAGACAGACACTAAAGGCCTTCGTCCATGCCCCTTAGGGCTGTTGGGGCCCTCCCAGAGGACAGAGAGCCCTTCAGTCAGTTTCAGAGAGCAGCCTTTGGCAAGAGATGTCAGTTGGCTCAGAGCCAATGGGGGGTCCTCATGAGGACTCAGACCAGGAAGAAGAAAAAGGCTTGTGTGTAGGGCCAAGTGTGAGTGCTTTTGTGGGGGACTTCTGCAGTTCACTAGGCTGCGGCCATATGCCCACACAGTGTCCCTGGAGGGAAAAGACCAGTCAAGAGGGTCAGTTCTTGATTCCGTTTCCTGGGTGGCCAACCCTCATGTGGAAATGCTGGGTGAATCAAAAGTGAACAGAATGTGCCCTAAAGACAAGATGAATGGGGGATGAGAGAGAGAGAAAGAGAGGAGAGAAACCCCAATACTTACAATTTGAGGGGTGAAAAACAGAACATGAAATGGTGTCAACTCACCGAGATCAGCTGAAGGGGGCATGTCACAACACTGAGTCGTAAGAGAAAGGGCTGGGACAACACAAATGGCAGCAGCACGGGAAAAAAAAAGAGCCAAAACAGAAAATTAAAAAGAACCCAAAGCACAAGGACCAGGGCAAAGTCCATGCTGGACGCCAAAAATGTTGCTGTTTGCCTGGTGAGGTCTCTAGGCCCTGGGGGCAGGGAGTGAGGAGACACAGACGCAAGGACACTGACTCTGGGAGGTTGCAAGCAAGCTCATTTATTTTTAGGAAAGGGTAAGCCTTATATACCCTCCACCCCATCCTGAGGAAAGGTCTCCTTAGTGCTCATTGCTAAGTTGGTGCTTTCTGATAGGCTCTGGAATCTACTCGCCATTGCTGGCCTCAAGGCCCTCCTCTTGGCTATTTTTGCAGGATGCCTAGTCATTGTGGGAGCAGTATAGCACATGCTGTAGCTTATCTGAAACATGCAGCAGTTCTGCCTGCCTCATCAGAGGATCAAAAGAAGTCATAAAACTTGGATCCACTTCACAGAGGTCAAAAGAACTCCAGATAAGTACAGCAGTACTGTTGGAAGCAAAATATCTCTGGGTCCAGCTGTATGTGCTCCCACTCCTCCTGTATGCTGAGTTCCGTGATGCTATTCAGGTTGTTCCGTTTGAGTGCTGAGAGGATGAATGCTTTGCAGCTGTGGCTTTCTGGAACATGCTGACCTTTCCTTGACCCCAGGTGCTGGGGCACGTGGCAGGGCCATTCTCAGAGGGTATATAAGGCAGAAGGGAATGATGAAAGAGGTTCGGCTCATTTGGCTGCGTCTAGTCCCAGTTCCAGTAAGAGATGTTCGGTGAATAAAGGTCCTGGCTGCTTGCAATCTGACAGTGTGTGCTGCGTTCAATCCCGACTCCCTCCGCCAGATCCAGATTACAGCTGTGAGGGTCGCGGCACAGTACAGCTTGAGTTTTCCCCACTTGTCTATTCCTGAGGATAGGACTTTTCTCTCTTCTGTCTTAGAACTCCTCCCTTTCCGAATTACTAAAACTATGGGTCTAAAACTTCCAAATTCATAAATTTTAACTTCTGTTTATAGTTTGAACTTGTCTCAACAGGATTCCACTTGGCTGGCAGACATATCCAAGCATTGGTTGCTGACTGCAACCTGGTCCAAATACCATGAGTTCTGGACTAGCTGGAGGCTGATATGGCCAGTCCAGCCAATGTGATTGTTCCCTGTTTCTACAGCTGGGTCAGATAGCCACATGCTTCTGACAAATGCCAATTGTTCAGCCTTTGACTAGCCTTTCAGCCTTTTTGGGCCCTGACAACAACACCCCAATGTCAGCTCAAAGCAGTTCCAGAAGAGAATACATCATCCTATGTTCCCTGCCCAAAATAGGTTAAAGTGATGAGCCAAAAAGAAACTCCCTGGCATAGAGGACAAAATGGCTATCTCTAATGCCCATTGACATACTAGGTAACTGAGCCCAGAGTTGTCAGTTTATTAACTAAAATGGTTCTGCAATAAGAAAAGACACTTGACCTTCTGTATGCAGAACGAAAGAGGTATTATATGGCCTTAAGAAATTATTTCTATATAAGTCATTCAAGATTATAATATAGCTGTGCTCAAATATCAGAACTACAGGGCCTTAAAAATGGCAATAGATGCAGATGCAGGTATCACTGCCCTAGAAAAATCTGTTACACACTTAGAGGAATCGTTCTCTTCTCTAGCTGAAATAGTTTCCCAGGACAGAAGGGGCCTTGCCCTAAATTTGTTCAATTGGTCCCCCTGGTTATCATTTCTTCAACAAGTGGGCCTATGTAAGGCCTTAGGAGAGTAATGCTGTTTTATGTTAACTGCTCAGGGATCATTAAGAACTCCATGACCCCACTGAAAAAGCAGATTCATGACAGAGAAAGGAGCAACAAGGAAACCACCCTAGTGCCTGCTTTAGCTAGCCCCGTCCTATATTGAAAGGTCAAAGCATTGGGAAAGTTGGGAACCAACGGCTTAGAGAATGTCTCTCCTTATCCAAGATCTCTTCAGGCTAACAAAGGCCAATTTATGCCGAACCTCACTTTTACTTACATATTGGTAAGTTTTAAAGGGGCTGAGGAAGGTCCCCAACCCCATACAGGATTTGGTGAAAATGGCTTTTTTTAAACACCTGAAAAGAGACAACTGACTCTTCCTGATGGACCCAGCTGCAACGGAAGGCTCTGTTCTAAGACCATGCTTTGGCAGCTGCCCTGAGGCCACTGGGGCCCCCACAAGGGGGGACAAGGGACGTGAACCATGATGCTCCATCCCACCAGAGCTTAGCCCAAGTCAACTCTGCCAGGAGCCTGTGTCAAATGCAGCCTGGGGCCACTGGTCACAGTATCGCCGTGACCCTCAGCCACCCCCAAGGCCATGCCCTGTATGCCAACAGCCTGGACACTGGAGATCAGAATGCTCCATGCGGGCTCATCCTCTATGCCACGCCATGGAGGTCCAGCCTCACCGACACTGGCATCTGACTCTTCTGGCCTTTGAACTCCTAAACCTGGCAGAGGACTGAGAATGCTAGACTTAGTGGCTCCCATTCCCCTCTCTGAGCCTGGGGTGGCACTACAGGTAGTGGGTAAGTCCATTGACCTTCTACTGGACTCAGAAGCTACCTAATCTGTTTTAACTTCTTCCTCAGGTCCCACAGTTCCCTCACCAATTCCTGTTGAGGGGGTGGATGGGACCCCTCCTTCCCATTTAAGAGAAATCTGGAACTGCCTACATAACTGGAAGGCTGTTTCACTTCTGTTCATTTACTTACCCTTCTCAGATCTGATGGTGTTTGCCAGTTTTACAGCTTTCTCTCAACCTCAAGCACCTTGGTAGCTCATTAATAAGTTTCCTGTTAAAAGTACAAACAGGTGTACCTCATTCACAGACCCCATGGTACAGGATAAACTGGTTTCAGATGTTACTTTGGAGGTTCAAAGTTTTAACATTGATAAATGCAGTTTTGATAAACTGATAGAGCACTGACTATAAACAGTCTTGGGAGTCCTTAAATTTCTGTGGACTTTACTGGTCCCAGCTTTTAAAGACAGGTTAGCATTAGAAAGGGTATGGAAGCCTCCTTCTTTCTCCTTCACTCACTCAGTCACTTCTATTCAGTAAATTTCCTCTAGTTATAGATTTAAAGATGTGTTTCATTGGGCTGAAACCCTAGAAAATGTTTATACCTTTTAACCCAAAGCCATAGCTTTTGCTATGACACCAAGATGTAAATCTGTTCCAGTTGTTTTATAGACACTTGCAGGTTCCTGCACAGATCCACTCCTCCTGCCACACTTGTGCTGCAGCCAAACCCTTAGGGGCCCTCCAGATATACCACCAGCCACTGCACCAACTGAGGATACCAACGGGGTGAATACTGGCAGGTTAACTTCACTCACTTGCCCACTCATAAAAACTCCATAATCTCCTAATTTGTTGACACTTTCACAGGATGGATAGAGGCATTTCCCATCTCCAGAAAAACTATACAAGTGATGGCTCCTGTACTCCTGGAACACATCGTCCCTCAATTTGGCATGCCATTTCCCCAAGCTCCTGGAACATCAGTGCTGGTACCACCATCCCAGACTCAAGGGAATGTCTTCTGTTTCATCTGGCTCATCCACCCTTGCCTCTTCTGTTTAACCAGGGCACTTCTCTGTTCCAGTCTTTCTGGAAGTTATCACTCTTCCCATGGCTAGCCCCATTCACAAGGCCAATGATTACAATCTATTTTTTTTCCTAGAAACCTGACTTCTCAGCTCCCTTAAGGGAACAGATGCCTGAGGTCTGCACAATGACAGCTAACTGAAGGCTTCTTCACTCCTGCTGTGAGTGGCCCCATCTCTCAACTTCCTCCTCCCCACTTTGTCCCAAATCAGCAAGAAGCAGTTTCCAGAATTCAGCACCTTTATCCCCTCCCCACTTGCTATCCATAACTCATCTTTTTATAATGATCAAAAGGGAGGAATGCTAGCATTCAGACCCACCACTTGGGAACCTGCCCAGCACCCTGACAATGTCATCTTATTTACAGTCTTCTTTAAGAAAAAAAACCTCCTGGTTCTATCTTCCTTCCTCTCTCTTATCATGAGATCGCTTGCACATCCACTCTCTCTCTTTCTCTCTCTTGCCCCTTCTCTTTCCCTCTCTCCCCCTTCTCTTTTGCCCCATTTAACAATAAAACTTGTCCTGTGAGTGCTACAGCAAGGTGTGAGTGACTTTCCGCTGTACCCCTTGGCTCCAACCAACCAAGGTCTCTCTCCTGCCATTTTAAAACAAGAACCTTCAGAGGAGCGGTGAGAGTCCTGAGACTCAGGAAATAAACAAATTTCCTTTGTGCAAGAAAGAAAAACAGAGAATCTTTAGAGGACACTCCCAGGCTGTAGATGGAGGAAAATCTGACTAGCCTAGCTGCAGAGAAGATTCCAGACCTGCCCAGAGGCTTGCAAGCTGTGAAGTTTCAGCTATTCTGTTTCTTGAGTCACCAGCTGTGTTGAGGTGGTTTCTGCTGTGAATTCATCCCAGCTCCTCTAAGTAACTCCTCACCACACTCCTGTTAGTAACCCCAAAGAAAACCCAGTGGTTCCCCAAGTTGGACCTTTGTGCTATTGGTACTTTGGTCTGTCATAGGTTCCCTTTCTGGGGTAAGTGTGAGGGAGGTATGTGTACGTGTATGTGTGTATGTCTCCTCAGGTAAAGTCTCTCACAACACCAGTGTTCATAAGACCTAATTGGTTTGTGTGATCATGTCTTGGCTTTGATATCAGCAGACCGAGTGAAACAATATGAGAGGCTTTGTCTGCACAGCTGTTTTCATCCTGTGTGTATGGATGCTGGTTTTGTAAAAGATGCTCTGTAGAAATGTAGGAAGAGACAAACTTTACAAAGCCAACCTCAGTCAGGAGTGGAGGTGCAGAACACAGGGAATTGGAAGAGGTAGGCTTATGTGGTGGTTTGAAGAATGGCACTCATCTACTTGAATGCTTCTTCATCAGGGAGTGGCACTGCTTAGAAGGATTAGGAGGTGTTTTCTTCTTGGGGCAAGTGTGTCCTTGATGGAGGAAGTGTGTCACTTGGAGTGGGTTTTGAAATTTCAAGAGCCCAAGCCAAGTCCAGTGGCTCTCTCTCTTCTGGTGCCCTTGGATCCTGATGTAGGACTCTCAGCTGCCTGCATGCTGCCATGCTCCCACCATGATGATAATGGACTGAACCTCTGAAGCTGTAAGTGAACCACCCCAATTAAATGTTTCTTTTACAAGAGTTGCTGTGGTCATGGTGTCTCTTTACAGCAATGAAAACCCAAACTAAGATACCCTCCATAGTACTTCCAAAGCAAGGCACCCTGATTTACAAATTACTCATAGGAAAAGTATATTTTGGATTAAGACTTGAATGGGGAGGCTGTCTTAAAAACTAATTTTCTGTACAATATCCCTCACCTTGCAATCAGACATTAACATTCTGCAGGGTCAAAGAGGTTCTTAACCTGTATGTCAAGACCCCTCTTAGGATTGCATATCAGATATCATGCATATCAGATATTTCAAGCAAAATTATGAAGTTATGAAGTAGCTGTTGTGCCCGTGTTGCAAGTCTCACCCCGGGCAAAACCACCACAGGAGCTGATCGCCAATGCAAGAAGAAAAAGTTTCTTTATTCGGGCCTGGCCAGGGACTTCATCCCAACATCTCGTTACAGCAAGAGTGGGAAGAAGTGCTGGACACTTATTTCAAGGGGTTTTTATATAGGAGAGGTTTATGTCCAGAGGATTACATATCAATGGGGCTGGGAGTGAGGTAGTTCTTTGAAGTTACTAGCTGAACTAGAAATGTGAAAGTGCTAGTTGCTGACAGGATGTAGGGTATCTACAGAGACATAATTTTTTTACTCCCTATATGCCGGACATGGCATTCAAGATGCCTGACATGCTGCCAGAAGAGTCCCTTGTGTCCCGAGGTCAGACTTTATGGCACATGCATNTCATGTTCTCATCCATCCAACTGTTACTAGTTCTTATAATCTTTCTATTTTATATATTCGTCACGATCTTTTTTCCTTCCCCTGTGGTGGTTTCCATGAAATTGGATATCAATGTGACCATTAATGATACAGAAATAATTACCAAGGCTGGAGTGAAGGCTGTTGTGTAAGTCATGGGAAAAACCCTATAGCCTGAAGAGGTTTAGAAACACGGAATAATTGTATTAAATGTCATGTAATAAATTATGGTATGTGGGATGCAGAGCATAGGCAGACTGAGTTGAATATTATCATTATGTGAAATTCGGCTCTGAATGACCCCACTGCTATGCCTGTTGCCTTATCAGTGATTTCCAGTGAAAACCCAAAAAGTAGATTCAACTTGGAACAAGGAAGGATGGTGGCAGAAGGTGGAGGATGGAGTGACTTATAGATGGAATGACAAACTATAAGTATGGGGAGCCTTTATACACAGCAACCATAGGCAGTGACATTTCATTTCACTCTTGGAGCCAGACCTTGATCAGGCTTAGCCCCAGGGCAGGGGGCTAAGCCTGATCTCCCCATTAACGGGAGAGGAAGAGAACAGGGAAGATGCATACCATGGGGACAGAAGCAATGGTTGAGACATGTCCCAGGCCTCCCTTGGCAGTGTAGACAAAAGAAAGAAAGAATAAGGGATCTTAAAGAGCAGTTAGAATGCTTAAGAAAGACTAAAGGCAAAAAGTGCAAAAATTTTGTGAAGAGAGCCTCTCCCTTTTTGTTTTAATTGGAGGGTCCGAACAACCACCACCCTTGATGAAACAGCAGAGAATAGTAGTCCTAAGAGGACTGGAAAGAAAATTTAAATAATTAAGAAAAATTCACCTGCAGTGGCCACATTATAGATGAAAGTATTCCAATTAAGGTGACTGGTATAATTTTGAACAGAGGAGGCAAAGGCTGCTGCAACATCTTCAAAGGAAGTAGAGCCCACATGAGATTTACTAATTTCAGAAATCTGATGGTGCAAATCAGCAATATCCAGGGAAAAGGATGAATGATTCAATACTCCTAAAATATGCTTTTGAATAATAGGCCAATCATAATGAGTGGCATTATATGGAAGAGGAGTGACACAAATCCATTTAAAAGTAGAATGACATTAAACCAAGAATCTAATTTTAATATTCTGTATTTCATTTCCCATAAAATGATCAGCTTCCTCTAAGGCATTCAATCTATCCTCTAAGCCTCTATCAATATGTTCCTGAATCAAAAGTGCTACACTAACATTTCTAGAAAGTTGATCAATATAAGCAGCAGAATAAATTTCCTTAACTAAGGCAGTAATGGAAAGAGCAAAGGAAGAAATAATACCTATAAGAGTTGCAATACCCAAAATTAAAGCAGCAACAAAACATTTAGGTTGAGAAAGCAAAGAAGCAGCCTGAAAGCAAAGAAGCAATCCCGAATTAGCAAACCAGGTGCCATTAACAGCCACTGGAAGAAGAATATAAGGAGGTTGGCATAAAATAAGAAAAATGCCTTTAAGAGTGGCTAAAAAACAATTAGATAAAACACAATTAATACAAGAAACATGATATAGGCCTGAAGAATCCACATCCAGGGTCAAATGTCCATGTTGTCCAGAGGATAGGACGGAGAAAGGTCCAACACAAGCCTGCACAGGGGCAGAAGTTTGCTTAATATTTGAGTGTGGCCTCACCAAAGTAACCTTATGGGTGGCTGCAAACAATCTGTATAAATCTGATTGAACGGGAAAAAATTGTAAAGGAGAAAAAGTTTGAAAAACAAGTGAAACCCAGCCAGGTGAATACCAGGCATTGGCAGGAGAAATTGGCAGCTTTGACTCACCTTTTATATATCGAGACTGAGACAATTGCTGCTCATAATCAAATATAGGGCTGCTTACAGACCAATCCTTCAATCCAAAATCAGTAACATTAATAGGGCATAGGGCAACAGTTNTTTTTTTTTTTTATCAAACCCACAAAACCACCATAAAGGATAACCATCATCAGGAATTTTGGTCCAAATAGTCTCCAGGTCTTTAGCATCCACGCAGGGCAGTAACCTAGAAGGAAGAGTAGAGGGTAAGGTAGAAAACAGAGAACCACCAGGCTCCGGAAGGAACAGCTTCAGAAACCTGATAACGCGGCTCCCCTCTGACGTCAAACGAACAGGTGATGGTGAATCTGTGATGAACTCGCACTTCTGCAGGCGAAAGCAACCTGTGTGTTCCAAACCCACGGAGAAGCAAATGGGAAGAAAATCTGCTAGCCCAGAATAATTATGTCCTATAATCCTTTTTTCTTTTAAATAGGTATTACTTTCTCTACCCAATAAATGAGTATTATTAGAGGTAACTTTAATAGGACCATCCTTCTAGGTAGCTGGATGAAACAGTGGCGGATCAGGAAAATAAGTCCAATAATGAGCTGTAGAAGAAGAATTAGTGGAAGAAAACAAAGTATCAGAAGAAGAAACAGCAAATACCTGTAGCATAAGAAGAGAAAACACGGTCAAAAGAACATTAAGATGGGTAACCAGAAGCGCCAAGCTCTCCACATAGCACTTAGCCTGTGTAATCAAGGCAGAAAACTGATCAAGAGTAGGCAAAGTAAGAGAAGAACTACAACTTCCCTGCACTTGTAGTTGATCAAAAGCGAGAGTCAGGTCTTTGTCTTCTTGTCGGGCAAGGTCAGGAAGCAGATTCAGATGCATCTTCCTATGGCGTTGTTTGAGGTATGTCTGCTTTGTGTAAGGTCTAATGAGACGGTCTGGGATCCAGATGGGTGACTCGGCATCCTGGGGAAACACACAAGCATATCCCCTTCCAGAGGATAGCAAAACATCTGGCCCTTTCCATGTTGAGGAAAGCACATCCTTCCACTTAACTAAAGGTTTTGGCACAACATTGGATCCCCAATGTTTCTCCATAGTAGAAAGTCCTGATGAATCCTTATTCAAATAATTTAAAAAAAACAAGGCGTGATTCAATAAGTGATGTGGGGACAAATTATTAAAATTTCCTTCTTGTAATTTTGTAATTTGAATCTTTAACATTTGATTAGCTCTTTCTACCATGGCCTGTCCCTGTGGGTTATAGGGAATGCCAGTCATATGCTTTATTGAAAAGGTGACACAAAATTGTTGAAAAGCCTTGGAAGTATAGGCAGGCCCATTATCTGTCTTAATATACTTTGGCATACCCATATAAGAAAAGGCTGCAAAAAGATATTGAACCACATCCTTATAAGCTTCCCCATTTCGAGCAGAAGCAAACATAAGTCCGGAATAGGTATCAACACAAACGTGTACATAGGACAATTTACCAAAAGAAGGAACATGTGTAACATCCATTTGCCAAATAATCTGAGGCAATAGTCCTCGGGGATTAACCCCTGTTGACAAAACTGCCTGGTGAGCAGGACAATATGGGTATGTCTTCACTATTTGTCTGGCTTGTTCCCTAGTCAAAGAAAATTGATATCTCAGGGCCTGAGAATTTTGATGATGCAGTTGGGGAGAAGTTAAGGCTTCCTGCACAGAACCAACAGTTAAATGAGTCAACTTGTAAGCTTGCCTGTTACCTTCAACTAAGGGTCCAGGTGCTGAGTATGAGTGCTTAAATGTCCTACAAAATAAGATTCAGATCTTAATTGTATCAAACTCTGCAATTGCAATAACATATTATTAATAGAAGATTTATCCATATTAATAACAGCAGTTTCAATATTAGGAAACATCTTATACATATAATGGGAGTCTGTATAAAGATTAAAGGGATCTGAACACATCTCAAAGGCCTTAATGATGGCAAAAATCTCAGCCTTTTAAGCAGAGGAAACATCTGTCTGATAACTATAAAACACACCATTAATAATAACAGCAGCTTTATCATTAGAAGAGCCATCTGTAAAAATAAGATTAGCTGTTTCCAAAGGCTCAAAAGAGAATTTAGAAGGAAAAATAATGGATTGCATTTGCAAAAAATGCAAAATAGGATCGGCTGGTAAATGATAAAGCAATTCACCAGAAAAGGCAACTAAAGAAATTGCAAAATTATCTGAATTAGACAACAACCAATCAACCTGCTCTGATGTATAGGGAATCACAATAAAATCAGCCTCTTTACCCATAATTTCCTTAAATCTTTTTCTATCTTTCATTATTGACTGTATATGAGCAAAGATCATAATAAGCAGTAAAAATCTTGGATCTTGAAACTGGCAAGTGGATCCATTTTAAAGGGCCATGTTCCTACTAGATGACTCCTGTAGGGGTAAATCTGGTTCATAAAACAATTAATCCACAGGGCAAGGAGGGAATCAAGTCTGCAAATAAGCTGATTATTTAAGGCCTGTTGAACCAAGTGTAAGGCTTGTAGTCCTTCAGGAGTCGGTATTCTTTTAGATCTAGGATTAGCATCTCCTTTAAGAATTTCAAACAAGGGTTGCAGTTGGCCCAGGGTAAGTTTCAAATAGGGTCTTACCCAATTAATTTCTCCTAAAATTTTTTGAAAATCAATAAGTGTTTTCAAAGGCTTGGTATCCAATTTAAGAGGCCTATGTATAATAACGTCCTCTGTTATAATTTATCCTAAATAATTGTAAGGAGGATCCTTTTGTATCTTTTTTTGGGGTGACTTTTAGCCCATATTTTTGTAATTGTTCCATCAAAAATATTAATGCTCCTTCCAAAACATTCTGAGTTGGTCCTGCAAGCAAAATGTCATCCATATAATTACAGAGGACAACAGGGAAAGACTCCCTAACTTCTTTTAAGACTTGATCTACAAATTTTTGACATAAAGTAGGAGAATTCTTCATACCTTGAGGCAAAACTTTCCACTGGTATCTCTGATAGGGTCTCTGCAAATTTACTGATGGCAAACTAAAGGCAAATCTTTTTCTATNATCAGGATGCAAAGGAATAGTAAAAAAAAATCTTGTAAATCTATAATAATAAAAAAATTTTTTGGAATAACACTGGGAGAAGGGAGGCCAGGTTGAAGAGCCCCCATATTTTCCATAGTAGCATTAACCTTTCTTAAATCCTGTAATAATCTCCATTTTCCTGATTTTTTTTATTACAAAAATGGGAGTATTCCATGGACTAGTGCTTTCTTCTAAATGTCCTTTTTGAAGTTGTTCCTGCACCAATTCCTGAGCTGCCTGGATCTTTTCTCCATATAAGGGCCACTGATCTACCCAGATAGGGTCATCAGACATCCAGGTAATTTTGTCAGCTGTGATAACAGCAGCCACTATGGAAAAGGCTGATAGCCAAGTCCATACCTATCCATCTTCTGTGCCACAGGAATAGGTCCTGTTCTTCCCTGTAAATTTTTACCCAACACTTTTGCATTTGTCGCAAAATGGGGTCAGCTNCAGAAATTAAATAAGTGCCCATTTGATCTAAAATGTCTCTCCCCCATAGAGTGAAAGGAAGAGATGGGGCCACATAAGGTTGAAAAGTTCCTGTAGTTTCACCGTCCCTCCACTGCAAGATTGGAGAACACAGGGCTACATTTGCAGCCTGGCCTACCCCAGAGAGGGAGGCTGCAGTGGACTGAAGTGGCCAAGNAGAAGGCCAATCCTTAGCAGAGATGCAGGAAACATCAGCACCTGTGTCAAGAAGTCCACTCATCCTTTTTCCTGCTACTTCCAGCATTTTTAAAGGCCTTTCTTGTTTTATTTTCTCTATCCAAAAGACATAATCACTGGAACCAAACCCAGCATTATTTCTAGGTTGCTGAGTAATATCAGTTCACCTTTTTAAATAGGGAAGCAAAAGCAATTGTGCTGTTCTCCATCCCCTATGAATCATAATTGTTTTTGAATCTGGCTGAACCATTATTTGTAATTCTCCTGTATAATCTGAATCAATCACTCCAGGTAATACTTTAATTCCTTGCATAGAAGTTGAACTCTATGGTATTGAGTATGACTGAGGGGGTGGAACTGAGGTCCAGTCCTGCACTCCCTGGGGAGGCACAGTACAAGGAATTGATGGTCCTTGGGGAAGAAATGGATTGTTAACAGAGGTCCCCATTATTTGGGGGGCCCGGGACAGGGCCCACCTCTGGTTTCCCTGGTGAGAGGCAGAAGTTACACTCAATAGTTGTCCATTCTTATGAAACTTAGACTTATAGTCTCTTTGCCAATGATATCCTTTCTGACATCTGGGACAGGGAGTAGCTGGGGTCTGACCCATATCAGCAGTGGTAGCTTGAGGCCCCCCATACTGTCCTTGAACCTGAGGACAGGTTCTGATAATATGACCCGGGGTACCACATCTGAAGCATACCCTTGGGGGTCCTGGGCATCCCCCTTTTTATTTTAATTGGAGCAGAATTCCAGGGGCCCGTCCTTGAATTGCTGCAGCAAAGGCCATACCTTGTACCATGGAAGGAGAAAAATCTGAACAAATCCATATAAAATCATCCACTGTGCCTCTTTTTCTTTTGGCTTAATCATGTTTTGACAGGTGTGGTTGGCATTCTCATAAGCCAACTGCTTAAGGATGACATCTATAGCACCAGCATCAGAGACTGACTTTTCTACCACATCTATTAATCTGGCCACAAAGTCTGCATAGGGCTTATCAGCTCCTTGCTTAATAGCAGACCAGGGCTGCTGTATAGCTTCACTGGAAGGCAGGGACCTCCATGCCTTGGTGGTAGCAGTGGCAATCTCCTTAATTGTCTGCACAGGGATCTCTGATTGTTTGTTGATAGTAGCCCATTTTCCTTGTCCTGTACAAACAGGAAAACCAAGGTCTTCCACCTCATCTGGTTTGATATCTTTTGTGGCTAACAAAGCTCTAATCTCATCATCATATGCAGACCTCCACAGCAAGAATCGTCCTCCTGTTAAGCAGGACCTAGCTAGGACTGTCCAGTCAGTAGGTAACATATGGCTTCCTGCCAAGCTCTCTACTAGGGAAATTACACAAGGCCCTGTAGGGCCATATTTTGAGCACCCCTCCTTTAATTCCTCAACTAACTTTTAAGGGGCTGGTTCCCGTTTTGTGTCCCTACCTGCTGCTACTAAAGGGAAAGCAAGCAATTTCTCCCCTCGTGCTTTTGCTTCCTTATCTGCTTTCCACAGATGGGAACACAGCTCGGCTCTGTTACTGCCGAGTCCTTTACTTTTTACTTTCATTTTTGGTGGTCACCGTAAAGGTGGCCACTCTGGGTTGTGGTATCTTACAGCCTCTTCCTCTAAATCAAAGGCATCCCCTGGGTCTAGAGGCTCATCGTCATCCTCGGAGGCTTCTGAATCTGAATCAGACCTGGAAAGTTTTACCATGTATGCTTTTTTGTCTAGTTTTTTCTTATCTCCTTTACTCTTGACAAGTGGAATAACTGTAGGAGTTTCTCCCACTGAGGCAGAAGTTGATGATCTTTTAGTTTCAGTTAAAGGAGCCAACTTTCCCTCACATACAGAAGATTGCCCAGAAGTGGGAAGTTCAGGCAGTTCTGAACGAGTAATAGCCTGTTTGACAATAAACCAGTAAAATAAGGCATTTTCAAGGATTTCAGAATCCTCTGCACCTTCCTTATGCTCTGACATCCAGGTTCTCATATCATATGCCACCTTTTTCGTGGCGATCTAAAGTTCCCTCATATGGGAGCCAGGGACTAGTCTTTCTAATAAAAATTATGAATTCTTCCAGACTTCCCTTTTCAAATTGTATTCCTTTCTTTAACAGAAGCTTCTTAGGGATCACTAGTAGACTCTATTTGACCCATCTTAACTCCTGTTCACCTTTCTCAGCCTTAATCTTTGACTGAGGGACCCCGGGGGTCCCGAATAGGTTCCTACCAAATTAAAAGCAAAGTACTTACCCTTACTGTCCTTCAGGCCCCACATTGGGCGCCAGTTTGCCGGGGACCAGCCTCAGCAGTGTTGAGAATCCTGAAGGGAAGGGATATCTTGGAAGGTGCAAGTGAAGACTCAGACACCGTATGTTAATGCAAGCTGACGAGTCTCATCAGGTCTCGAGAGTCTGGGTTCTGCAATGCTCTGCTCTCTGCTCTCAGCTCTCTTCTGCTCTTCTCCCAGCTCTCTCAACCTGATTCTACCCCAGTCTTTTATTGTATAATATCACAAGGAAAATGGGGGATGAGGTAATTTAACAAATGATTGGGTTTTTTTCAAATATTCAAAAATTTTTCTCAAAAATCAGCAAAATATACCTACATCCCTTTAATAGTATTCCTAGGCAAAAAGTCAAAGCCATTTCTGATTAACTTTTAAAAATTACAAATATCTCTTCATCTGAGGTCAACTGACCCAGAGGTTTACTATGTGCAGTTTCTCAGAAAGAACAGAAATACAAATAGTGGTTAATAAGCCAGACAGCCAAGTTCCTCTTTCTTCTAGACTCCAGACTATGATATTTTATTTATATCTTTAGCTTGTGGGGTCTTGCAACTCAGCAAGAGCTCTCTCCACAAAATTTTTACACTTTTTTGCCATTAGTCTTTCTTAAGCACTCTAACTGCTCTTTAAAGTCCCTCATTCTTTCTTCCTTTAATCTACACTGTCAAGGGAGGCCTGGGACTTGTCTCAACCATTGCTTCTGTCCCCATGGTGTGCACCTTCCCCATTCTCTTCCTCTCCTCTGCTAGTCGGTGGGGCCCCCAAGACCTGCCCTGAGGCTAAGCCTGATCAAGGTCTAGCTCCAAGAGTGAAATGAAATGTCACTGTCTATGGTTGCTTAGCCACTGAGGATGTATATAAAGGCTTCCCATACTTATAATTTGTCATCCCGCCTATAAGTCACTCCATCCTCCACCTTCTGCCACCATCCTTCCTTGTTCCAAATTAAATCTGCTTTTTGGTTTTTCATTGGAAATCACTGATAAGGCAACAGGCATAGCAGTGGGGTCATTCAGAGCCGAATTTCACATAATGATAATATTCAACTCAGTCTGCCTATGCTCTGCATCTCACATACCATAATTTATTACATGACATTTAATACAATTATTCCATGCTTCTAAGCCTCTTCAGGCTATAGGGTTTTTCCCATGACTTACACAACAGCCTTCACTCCAGCCTTGGCAATTATTTCTGTATCATTAATGGTCACATTGATATCATCTATATCCAATTTCATGGAAACCACCACAGGGGAAGGACAAAAGATCGTGACAAATAGATAAAGTAGAAAGATTATAAGAACCAGTAACAGTTGGATGGATGAGAGCATGACATGCGTGTGCCATAAAGTCTGGCCTCGGGACACAAGGTTTGTTTTCTCCCTGGCCCATGGTTGGCAGACTTATCAGAGTGTCCAGTGGGGTATGCCTGGAGGGAGCAGTGTCCTCGATCACAGGTTCCTCCATCCGGGATTCTTCTGGCAGCATATCAGGCATCTTGAATGCCATCTCAGGCACCTATATCCTGATTTTGCTGAGTCCAGGATATATACATTTAGATTTATTGTTCCAGACCTATCTCCACAGAGTTCAATGTTTGGTCAGCTGAATTTATCATTTCTCATATCCTGTTTTGCCAGGTCCAGGGTAGATTTATTGTTCCGACATTATTTTCAAACTAGTTCAAACTGTGGACAGCTCTAAAACTGCTGGTCAGTATATAGCTTTAGAAGCATGGGGAGGCATCTCTTAAGAGGGCTACTGATTTTTCCCTTTCAGTAGCAATGAAAATAATTTTATGATTGGGGGTCACCACAACAAGAGAAACTGTATTGAAGGGTCACAGCATTAGGAAGGTTTGAGAGCCACTGGGCTAGAGCAGCGCGTGGTGTGTGTAGTGTACTTGGTATTGAATCTCAGATTTAAATGCATGAAGATTTTAGGTTACTCAGGAGAACACCTCATGACCTTTGAGTGATACCAGAAATGATTGCTATTTATAGATTGCTATTTATATGCATACTCTCTAATTTCTCTTCTTTTTTATTGGTTGAAGATAGAAGTGTTTGTTAAGTGGTTTTGCAAAAGGTCCCCTAAGGAAATGGAACACATCTTTAAAAAGCACAAACAAGCTGTTTGCTGCTGCCACATTGAACCCCAAGGAAGATCTCACTTGTTACAAATTAAGAACGGACTGGATATCAAATAACCTGACTCCTCTGCAATGTTGATCCTCTGAGCTGGTGTGTTGGACAAAGTCCTCTGCCTTGATGGAACAGTCACCTGTTGCTTTTAGTCTTTATTCCTACACCAACACTCTCTTCAGAGGAGGGGAAAGGATCCTCAGACTTAGGAAATAAGCAAATTTCCTGTGTTTGGGGAAGTGAAACTCAGAAGCTTTAGAGAACTAACCAGGCTATTGAAGGAGGAGAGTCTGATCAGCTTCAGAAAAGATGCCAGACCTTTTCAGAGGCCTGTAAGCTGTCAAGTTTCAGCTGTGTTGTTCCCTGAGTCACTGTGTGTGTTGAAGTGTGCTCTCCAGTGGTGCAGCTGCTGTGAATTCATCCCAGCTCCCATAAGTAACTCCTCACCACACTCCTGTTAGTAACCCCTAAGAAAACCCAGTAGTTCTCCAAGTTGGACCTTTGTGTTGTTGATATTTTAGCTTGTCATAGGTTCCCTTTCTGGGGTAAGTGTGAGGGAGGTATGTGTACGTGTATGTGTGTATGTCTCCTCAGATAAAGTCTCTCACAACACCAGTGTTCATAAGACCCAATTGGTTTGTGTGAACATGTCTTGGCTTTGATATCAGCAGACAGAGTAGAATAGTGTGAGAAACTTTATCTGCACAGCTGTTGTCATTCTATGTGTGTAGATGCTGTCTTGGTAAAAGATACTCTGTAGAAATGTAGGGAAGAATGATCCTTACGAAGTCAACCATTGATCAAGCTCCAGTCTGGAGTGGAGGTGCAGAACACAGGGAATCTGAAGAGGTGGGCTTATGTGGTGGTTTGAAGAATGGCACTCATCTACTTGAATGCTTCCTCATCAGGGAGTGACATTGCATAGAAGGATTAGGAAATGTGTCCTTGTTGTGGCATGTGTGTCCTTGATGGAGGAAGTGTGTCACTGGGGGTGGGTTTTGAAATTTCAAGACCCCAAGCCAAGTCCAGTGTCTCTCTCTCTCTTCTGGTGCCCTTGGATCCTGATGTAGGACTCTCAGCTGCCTGCATGCTGCCATGCTCCCACCATGATGATAATGGACTGAACCTCTGAAACTGTAAGTGAGCCACTCCAATTAAATGTTTCTTTTACAAGAGTTGCTGTGGTCATGGTGTCTCTTTATAGCAATGAAAATCCAAACTAAGATACCCTCCACAGTATTTCTGAAGGAAGGCAACCTGATTTACAAATTACTCATAGGAAAAGTATCTTTTGGATTAAGGCTTGAATGGGGAGGCAGTCTTAAAAACTAGTTTTCTGTATAATATCCCTCACCTTGCAATCAGACATTAATATTCTGCAGAGTCAAAGAGGTTCTCAACCTGTAGGCTGGTCCTTAATAATATTCTTCCCAGGGGCCCAGAAGAGAGGCTATGAATGGCGAGAATTGTTTTTAGGAAATGAATCTAAGTACACCAAGCTCTTTTTCTGTTTACTTTATTCCTCTGGGATTAAATCCTATCTATACAGCTCCAGTTTTGTTCTTGTACCTAGTTCCTTTCTTGCCTGATTTCTCTCTACCTTTATCTGCTGTCCCCTGTAAGTTCTATCTTAATTCTCTCATCTTAGTTCTGCCCCATCTTGGTCTTTCTTCTCTCATTCTTACCCATCTCGTTCTTCCCTATCTGGCTCTTTCTCATCTTCTATCTCATTCTTCTAGTTCTCCAGTCAAAATCTCCAAGTGTCTGAGGTATACAGTTATATACCCATGCAATAGCAGTCCAGTGCTCTAGCTAAAGCAAGGTCATCAGGCTTGAATTCTTACAGGGTCATAAAGGCAGACAAGAATTTTCCTCAGGCAGTGGCCATCAGGCTTTCTTTTACAAGCCAAAAAGGGAGTGGTAAAGGAGGAGGTGATCTGAGAACTAAAATCGATTAGTATGTCAGAAAAAGGGAATTTATGTGCTCAAACTACATTCCTAGAAATGGTTAGGTAAATGTTAGGAGTCTATGATGTTAGTAAGGCTGTATAAGAAAGGAAGTCTCACCTTAAATTGCCCAAGAAATAAAGCTATCTGCCTGACCTAGGAGACAGGCATTGTTTCCATAAGGGTGTTACCTTAGTTCAGGGGATTGTTTGGCCTTGGATGCTTGATGGGTATTTTAGATAAATACACTCTTAGGAGTTCTTAGAAGCACACATAGCATACAAGAAAATCATTGTAGGAACCAGCTAATATATACAAAAGCTAAAATATCACCAAGACTTCTTAAGCCATGGCTTGACCTTCAGAAAAATCCTTGACTTTTCCAAGCAGTAGCTTTTGTGATGGTAGCTGGATTTCATTATATTTTCCTGTGGCTTGCAGCAGTTCTGGTTTTTCATTCAGTTAAAAAAAAAAGGAGAATGTTTAATTCTTTCTAGTGCAACAAAAAACGTGGGCAAATTTAAATTTGGAGATGTTTTGAAAAATGAAAAGTAATGGTTAATTAATATTGATTTGTTTCCAGCAGAAATTCTGATCATTGTCACTTACCCCTCTTTTTATACTGAACCCTCCAGCCCAGAGGCTGGACTTCCCTTAAAAAATATATATGTATTAATGGTAGAACATGCAGTTGAGGAGTTTTAAGGAGGAAATTTTTTCTCTTAGGTGTACCTATAGAATATTAAATGCATGGTTTTAGTAGATGAGAGCAGGAGATTTCAGCCCAGGGAGAGAGGGAAAGCCCCTGCCCCAGAAAAAGAAAAGAAAATTTGTAAGTGGGAGAAAATAAACTGTAGTCAGGTTATATTTCTCCCAGTCCTTCTTGACTTGTGAGTGCTGGCGAATTTTGATCTCCTGAAGCTTATAAGAACCTTCTTAAAAAAGACAAAATGTTTAGACATATTAGCAATATAACAGTGGTGAATTTTGTCAGAGTAAAATTATGAATCCTTGGAGTCTCAATAAAATAGCAGGATAGCTAGAGAATGAAATCTGAAATGTGTCATTTACATATATCTCAAATCTTGTTTATCTTTTGATCAGAATCAACAAAATATATGTAGAACAGAATTATTTTTAATCATATACCTATAAGTTTTGATATCATTGGCAAACAGTTCATCAAAAGGATCTGGAATTGTATCAATTTATTCATAAAGTCAAAGCCCAATATTAAGAATCCATGAGTAATTAACAGTCTGTAATCAGACTGTCAGTTTTAGAGCGCCTTAGTCCTGCAGCAGCCTGGACATATGGTATGATCAGGCAATCCAGGATCCATAAAGCAAGTTAGCGTCCTGTGGAAATAAGTAAGCATATCCTCTTCCTGACACTATGAAAATATCAGGACCTTTCCAATAACCAGTGAGAAGGTCCTAGAGGCTTAGGTGTAACTTTGTGCCTTGGCCTGGGGGTAATAAGAAATGCCTGTAGTGGGAGATATGAAGAGTTAAGCACCAGATCTTAAGAGCTCTTGAAGTATATGTAAGGCCTTTGTCCATATATGAGCTCTAAGCACTCCTAAAATTGATAAACAGTGGAATAAATGAATGGTATATTAGTCATAAATCATAAGGATGTAGGCCTCATGGGTGAGCTTCCATAGGGAGAGAATTTGTAATTGTTGGACAGACATGAGAAAGTGCCAGCATATCCTATAGACCTATCTGCCAATCTATAGACTCCTAAGTTTTATAGTTAGATACAAATATAATATCACCTGTGCAATAAATGTATTACAATATAGGTATATACATATACATATATATATATATATAATTGGGTTGGGGGACTGTGTGGAAACTATAATTTGACAGTTCTGATAGTTACTTTGAATATATGATGAGGAACTCTGCCTAATAAAATGAGTCCTGGAGAAACAGAACTTGCATCTCCTGCTCTGCATGTCACCTTTGGCCTCCAACATGGCAGAGTGAGAAGGCAAGCGAAAAGTGAAATGCTGACAATCTTTAGGGTGAGGAGGTATGGTAAAGAAGCAATCTTGTAAATCTTTGACAATTATTATTTTGATTTCTAGGGATGGCCATGGGAGAATGCAAGCCAGGCTGTGAAGTATCCCTTGGCTCTAATAAATTTTATTTAATTTTTTAAGGTCTTGTAACAGTCTATAAGCCTGATTTTTCTAAATAACAAATATTTGGGTGATTTAAGGGCTGGTGGGAGGCTTTACATGTCCTATTTTTAAGTTTTTCCTCCACCAGACAGGTATCAGCTACAATTCTCTCAGTATTTAAAGGCCATTGGTTAACCCAGATAGGAGCATCAGATTTACAAGTAATGGAGTCAGCAGTAGACAATGGTCCCTAGGGAAAATTTTGATACCCTAGGCCATGTCTGTCATTTATAACTTCTGGAATAATGGGCTCAATTTTGCCTTGGGCTTGTTTACCCAAGTTCTTTTAAGTTTAAAGCCCATCTATAGCATTTGAGCTAATATTAGTCCATAACAGAGATTAATAATGCATGCATATGTTGCAGCATGTCTCTTCCCCACAGAGTGTTAGGTATAAAGTGGATGACATATGAGCAGAATATGCCATGATTTCATCTATCTGACCTTCTTAATATTCCTGAGCTTCTGGTTATAGTATTATCTTGATCTAGGCCCATAAGAGATGAAGGAGTAAATCATCTCAAGTACTCAGCCAATCTTTTCCTGAAGTGCAAGAAATGTCTGTGCTTATGTCTAGCAAGCCAATTATTTTCTTTTCCTGTATTTTAAGCATTTAGTTGGTCTGGAATATATAATTTCCTGAACCCAGAAAGCCATATCACTAGAATCTAAACTGGCAGCTCCCTTAGGTGCTGCCCTGCATGAATCTGAGTTATTTTTGTGGGGGGTTGTACAATAATCTTAATTTCTCCAGTGAAGTCAGGATCAACCATTCCTGGGACAATTTTTATACCTTGTACAGTAGGGAAGCTATGGCCTATTATTAGCCCCAGTATCCCTTCTGGGGAGGTCCATAGACTCTGTATTAAGGCATGTATAAGTTCATTCTTAAAGACTATATACCTCAGAACTCAATAAATTTTATCCATAGATCTAACTTAGGCATATATCCTCAGTATCTCTAGGTTATTTATTGAGATTCATGTATCATTTATAACATATCTAGAAGTTTATATGTTATATTTATCTATCCCAATAACTGACAATTCATATATCATATTATTTTTTAACATTCCTATATATTTTTTATATCTAAACTTTCATACCCTTATAAAAACTTTACATCCAAAAGCATCTGTGTATTTAATTCATCAGGAGACATAGGTGATTGATTATTGAGAATAGCTAAAGTAAAGTGAATTCCTTTACTCAAAGGAACAGTAAAAGGTCATTTTGAAATCTGTTTGGTGAGCTATCTTTTATTTGAAATTGGATATTTTATGCCCAGATTGGGACCCCCCAAAAGACCACCAGAGACCGAGAATTTCCAGAATGCAACAGCAAGGTTTATTCTTAATGCGCAGTTACTAGCCGGCTCGGAATTCCTGTCAGCCCACCCTGTCACAACGAGGCAGGGAGGAGAATTGCTCTTTCCTTGTGAGCCTAGCTTTTAAAGGCAAAACCCCAAAATTTTTCAAAGGGGAGGGGTTTAGTACAGGTTCATTTTTGACTAGCTTACTCTTAGGAATTTCCTGAGTTATCTGATCCTTCATTTGATCGGCTTATCTCTGCTTACTCTTAGAAATTTCCACAGTTCCTGAGTTGTCCCATCTTTCAGGTTGACCTGTTATTTGTCTTATCAGCTATCTCCGGTGCTCGGACATTCAGTGGTTAATCAGTTGCTTCTAGATAGCCCTCTGGGCATCCTGACTTTGTGACTTTTATATTGTTTCAATTCCTGGAGCCTCTGTCAGCATTACCTGGAAAGCTTGAATTCTTTTTAATTCAAGCAGAGGCTGTTAGTTTAATATTTTTTTTGAGTGAGGGTCCTATTTTTAAATGAGGGTCCTTCAGATAGCAAGGTAAATTATCTTTAGACCTGGTAAATGGGGATATAATCTAAATGATCTCAAGGTGTGATTTGGACAAAACCCTGGCAATAAGAGGCATTGCATAGTTTAAAGTGGGAAGCTTAAACATGTTTAAAAGGCCAAGGGTTAAGTAACAAATTTATTATAATAATATTCAGTAAATTTAGCATATATATATATAAATATAGTTTTATATACATTAT
>LZPO01066311.1:55294-73062 GCA_001675575.1 Neotoma lepida | reverse complement strand
TGACAGATGGACAGATAGGCAGACAGACAGGAGTGCACTGAAACTGAAGAGATGACTTCTCCTTTCCTCTTTTGAGTCATGAAAAAAAAAGCCTGTCAATCATTGTATGTCATGTGACCTCTTTCTAGGATCTGTCATTTGAAAACTTTCAGAACACAACACGTGTTTCTGTGAGTTGTGCTGTCTAGCAATGCTCCTAGGCCTCTGATTGAGACATTGACTTTGTACAGAGGAGGAATGTGGGAAGAGAATGGGCCTCGTCCTTTCCAGTAGCCCAACATTTCACTCAACGCCCTTCAGCTCGTGCTCCCAGAACTGATTTCTCAGTTTCTGCTATAGGGACCACTACTGCATCTGTCCATTACTGGGGAATTCTGCTTATTTAATAGTCTATGGGTACATGTGCACATATGCTTTTTTCATGTTCACCTTCATGTGAGTGGCATAATACTTTACAGTGAAATTTTTCTATGAGAAATTTCAGTTTGATGGGGTGAGAAAAGGATTTTCCCTCTTTCCCTATAGAATAGTGTTCATACTTCTCCTGAGTCTCTAAAATGGTATGATATATTACAATTGTAATATATTATTATACATAATAATATACTTTATATATACTAATAAGTGTATAAATACATTAGTATTTATTACATTAGTAATACATTAGTATTAGTAATACATCAGTATTATATTAGTATAATAATATATAACTATATCAAGTGATATATTACAGTTGCTACTCTATCAGAAATTTCTGTTTCAAAAGGTGAGAAAATTATTTTTCCATTATTACCTTCAACATAGTGTTCCTACTTCTCACGAGTCTCTCAAATAGTATATGTTACAGTTGTAATATATTTTTAATTTAATAATATATAGTTATATTTTATATATTAATAAAAATATGCCATATTATATGTTAATATAATAATATGCATAATTATATCACATGGTATAATATATTATAGTTGCTTCTCTATCAGAAACTTCAGTTTGATGAGGTGAGAAAGTGATTTTTCCATCTTTCCCTATGGCATAGTTTCATACTTCTCCAGAGTCTCTTAAATGGTAAAATATATTACAGTTGTAATATACTATTATATGTAATTATATATATATTGTATACTTAAATATATACATATATTAATATAATAATATATAATTATATCAAGTGGTATAAAATATTATAGTTGCTTCTCTCATAAATGTAATTTTGATGAGGTGATATATGATTTTTCCATCTTTCCCTACAGCACAGTGTTCATACTTCTCCTGAGTCTCTGAAATAGTCTTTGAAACTAATTATGGACTACAGTCTCTATATTTTCTTTAACTTTATCTTTTCCACATTTAAAATGACTGAGTAAACATGACTTTCAGATTAGAAAATGCTCTCTGAGTTTCCACCAATGTGTCTCTGTGGTTACATTATTGTCACCCTAACCTAGAAGGCTCTTGTCACTTTGCTCCTCTGCTTGTTGACACACAGGAAGGGGTGAGTTCTCATGACATATCAGGTGAATTTTATCCAGATTATCAGGNTGCAAAGAATATTCAACCTGAAGGCTTTCTGCCATTGCAGAAATTGCATATATTTATTGGAAGTCTGAGTTACCAGAACTGTCCAAGACACCTGCTAAGTTGTTCTACCCACTTGCTATAGGACTAAGCTCTTTAGTGTGATTTTAAAACCTGGTGTTCATTTTTTCTCATGTTAAAATACTTCCTAGTTTTTTCAATTAATTTCAATTAATTTCTTATTTAACACATAGTTATATGGGAGAATGTTCTTTGACACTGAAATGTTTGAGGATTTCCCACTTATCTTCCTGCTATTGATTTCATATTTATTGCTGTTGTGGTCAGATAGCATTTTTTATTTTATTTTACTTTTTTATAGTATGTTTATTAGGCTGTCTACTGTAGTTCGTCTCTTTTACTCTTTGCTCTTGGGGGCCCACCTCCCAGCTCCAAAATAAATAACCAGAGACTTATTCTTTCTTATGAATGTCTGGCCTTATCATGGCTTGTTTCTTGCTAGCTTTTCTTAACTTAAATTATCCCATCTACCTTTTGCCTCTGGGCTTTTACCTTCTCTATTCTCTATTCCTTTCTTTACTTCTTACTCCATTGCTGGCTATGTGGCTGGGTGGCTGGTCCCTGGTGTCCTCTCTCCTCCTTTTCTCTCCTCCTCCCTCTTGTCTCTCCTTTATGTCTCTACTTGTCAGTCCTGCCTATTTCTCTCTCCTGCCTAGCTATTGACTGTTCAGCTCTTTATTAGACCAATCAAGTGTTTTAGGCAGGTGGAGTAACACAGCTTCACAGAGTTAAACAAATGCAACATAAAGGAATGCAACACATCTTTGCATCATTAAACAAATATTCCACAGCATACAAGAATGTAACACATAGTTAACTAATATTCCACAACAGTCTACCATTTATATTTTTTGAACTCTATTTGGTGGCTCAAAAATGACCTTTCAGAGTGGCACATCCTTTTAATCCCAGAACTTGGGAGGCAAAGGCAGGTGAATCTCTGTGAGTTCAAGGCCAGCCTGGTCTACATAGTGAGTTCCAGGACAGCCAGGGTAATGTATTGAGTCCCTGGCTCAAAACAAAAGAAACAACAACAACAACAAAACCACAACAACAAAAGCCAGAAAACTAAAGACCCTTTTTGGTGGCTGTCCCACATGTATTGAAGCAAAACATGTATTTTGCTCTTCCAAGAGGGATTGTTCTAGAAATGTTAGCAAAAAACCTGTTGGATGTCCTGTACCAATCCTGATTTTGTCTTTGTTGTTGTGAGCTTCTCTCAACCACTGAGAGAGGAGTACTGAGGTCCCCAGCTGTAGTGACACATTGGCATATTGAAGTTTACCTTTGGTCTATGCATCTTGAAACTTTGTGGCTTCTGATTTTATGTAGGGTGGCCACCCCTTTCTTCTATTCTCAGGAAAAAGTGAAGTTGTGGTCCTGCCCTTCCTCAGAGGAGTTTCTCATTCTCTGTAGTTCAGTTCACCTAGCTGACTGACTTGTGCTCTCAACTCTCTTCACAGTTCAAGAAAAGTAGGATTCCGTGGCTGGAATGACTTTTAATCATTGTTCAAGAGGGATGGAAGTTTTCTTGTAGCTTTTTATAAGCTTAGCAGAAGTTTAATGCCTCCAGGAAATTATGTAGCCCTGGCTGGCCTGAGCTAGTAGTCCAGGTTAGCCTTAACCTCACAGAGATACACTTGCCTCTGCCTCCTGAGTGGTGGGATTAAGTATGCCACCACACCCAGTAGTACTTGCTTTAAAGAATTTTCTTTCACTATGTTATTTTAAAAAACTTTTCTCTTGTTAGTCCTCATAAAAGTCATGGCCCAGTGATTAGAAATTGAAGTCCCACAAAAGCCCTTGATTTACAAATTACTCTGAAGAAAGTGTCTTTTGTGTTAAGACTTGAGTGGGAGGCTGTCTATCTTAAAAACTATTTTTTGTACATATGCATCTTGCCATCAAAAATTAACCTTCTGCATGGTTGCAGTGGTTCTCAACCCATGGGTCATGACCTCTTTGGGGGTCACACATCAGTTATCCTGCATCCTGGAATTTACATTAAAATTCATAACAGTAGTAAAATTACAGTTATGAAGTAGCAATGAGATGATTTTATGATTGGGGTCACCACAACATGAGAAACTATATTAAAGGGTGGCAGCATTAGGAAGGGTGAGAGCCACTGGTCTAGAGGAGAATGCAGTATGTGTAGTGTGCTCTCACCATCAGGAAATAGTACTTGATTTTGATTCTCAGATTTGCATGTCCGAAGCTCCCAGGTTACTCTGCAGAACACCACATGACTTCTGAGAGATACCAGAGATGATTTAAATTGATATTTATAGACACTCCCTGCACTGAATTTGATATTTATAGATGCTCCCTGCTCTACTTTCTTCTCTTTTTCATTTGCTGGAGATGAAGTGTTAAAATGTGAAGTCGTTTTTACTGAAGAAGGCCTTCCTAAGAAAACAGAAGTCAGTTTAACTGGAGATTAAAAAACTGGGTCCTCTGTAGAGTTGACACTTTGAGCTTATTTTAAAATTTAATCTGTTTGTGGGACAAAGTCCTCTGCCTTGAAGGAAAAATCACCTGTTGCTTTTAGGCTTTCCTCCTATAGCAACACTCTCTTCAGAGGAGGGGAAAGGCTCCTTAGACTCAGGAATTAAGCAACTTCCTGTGTTTGGGAAAGTGAAACTCAGAAGCTTTAGAGAACCCACCCAGGCTCTAGAAGGAGACTCTGATCAGCTTCGGAGAAGAATCCAGACCTGTGCAGAGGCCTGCAAGCTTTGCAGTTTCAGCTATGCTGTTCCCTGAGTCACAGCCTGTGTTGAGGTGGGCTCTGCAGTGATGCAGCAGCTGTGAATTCATCCCAGCTCCTGTAAGTAACTCCTCACCACACTCCTGTTAGTACCCCCAAAGAAAAACCAGTGGTTCCCCAAGTTAGACTTTTGTGCTGTTAGTACTTTGATCTGGCATAGGTCCTGTTTCTGGGGTGAGTGTGTGTGTGTGTGTGTGTGTGTGTGTGTGTGTGTGTGTGTGTGTACATCTCCCCAGGTAAAGTCTCTGGTACAACATCAGTTTTCATAAGACCCAATCGGTTTATGTGATCATGTCTTGGTTTGAGATCAGCAGACAGAGAAGAATAGTGTAACAGGCTTTGTCTGCACAGCTGTTGTCATCCTGTGTGTGTCGATGCTGACTTTGTAAAAGACACTCGGTGAAAATGTAGGGAAGGACAAACTTTACAACCACTGATCAGGCCACGAGTCTGGAGTGGAGGTGCAGAACACAGGGAATCTGAAGAGGTGGGCTTGTGTGGTGGTTTGAAGAATGGCCCTCAGCTACTTGAACGCTAAGTCATCAGGAAGTGGCACTGCATAGAAGGATTAGGAGGTGTTTCCTTGTGGGGCGGGTGTGTCCTTGTTGGAGGAAGTGTGTCACTTGGGGTGGGCTTTGAGATTTCAAGAGCCCAAGCCAGGCCCAGTGTCCCCTCTCTTTCTGTGCCTGTGGATCCTGATGTAGAACTCTCAGCTCCTTCTTCAGCACCATGTCTGCTGCCTGCTGCCATACTCCCTGCTATGACGACAATGGACTAAACCTCTGAAACTGTAAGCAAGCCTCAATCAAATGCTTTTTTCTCTATAAGAGTTGCCATGGTTACGTTGTCTCTACATAGCAATGGAACACTAAGACAACTTACAGCTCTGTTGTTCTTTGAGGATGACATTTGCTTTTACATCTCAGGTTGCTCAGTTGGAACTTTTCTAATCCTTCCCTCTTCCTGCAAGCTCCTGCATTCTGCAGTTCCTTAGACTTTGCTCTTAATCTGATCTTAAGGAGTGTGACTTAACCACGAACTCTTGATTGAGAATAGGCCCAGTGCAGTTACCAGTGAGAACTGAGAGTGCAAACTTGGACACAGCGTCCAAATTTGAACTATGCATGGCATGCCATCAGCACTTGAGTTACTTCTGCAGCATGACCTCTGTGGCATACACAGCTTGTCTTCTAGGCTTGCTTGGCTCCACTCCACTGCTGCTACTATCCTTAGTTGTCATCCCACGGTTCTAGCATCTCCAAATGCTGGGGTCTTCTGCTGCAACTGCACTTTCACTAGTAGCCAATCTGGGGCTCTTTGCATGGACTCCAACTCTGCCACACAGGGCCAATCCTCAGCTGCTCTCCATGACCCTTTCACACCTTCAAAAACAGCACAACCTGGGTGCTTCTTACACTACCAAGTTTGACTGCCCGCACAAGGTAAACCTTGACCATGTCTGGTCCACAGCTTCTCTGTGCTGATTCTCAGGAAACACTTTCCAGAAGACTTCACCTCAACGATGCCGGTCTCTTTGCAATCACCACTAATTTCTCAGCTCCTGCTGACCAACATCAAGTACCCTAGCAAAGGTTTCACTTTAGTAGTTCTGGTAGCTTGTTAATCACAGCTGATTCTTCAGCCCCAGATACTCAGAACCGTTGATTCTTAATTCAAATGGCCCAGCAGAGCCTGCTTTCCTAAACTTCACAGGCCAGGCCTCCATTGCCTGCACTGCTCTCAACATTCTTATCTTCCAAGTTCCTAAGGAATGGCCCAGTTAGCGCTCAACACTCAATGGCTTTTCTAGTTCAAATTTCCCAAGTCCTTCTACAAACCTCCCCCAAACCCATGGCCAGGTCTGTCATGTCAATACCACACTATCTTGGTACCAACTCGTCTTAGTTAAGGTTCCTACTGCTGTGAGGAAATTCCATGACCAAAGGAACTTGGGGAGGAAAGGGTTTATTTGACTTCCACTTCCAAATCACTGTTCATCAGTTAAACGAAGTCAGGACAAGACTCAAACAGGGCAGGAATCTAGAGGCAGGAGCTGATGCAGAAGCCATGGTAAGGTGTTGCTTACAAGATTGTTCCTCATGGCTCCTCATGGGTTTTCTGTCTGACCGAAAAGGACCACCACCATGGGCTGGGTCCTCTCCTATAAATCAGTAGTTAAGAATATGCCTTACAAGCTGGCCTACAGCCTTTTTTTTATGAAAGCATTTTGAAAATTGAGGTTCCCTTCTCTCAGATGACTTTAGTTTATGTCAAGTTGACATAAAACTATCCAGCACATTCCTTATATTTACCAGTTTCATTTGATATTGCTATATTGGCATCTTTGTTAGAAGGATCTGTGAGTCCATCTCACCAAGCTTCAATAGTATATCATTACAAATGATGTCATAACTGGCCATTATAATCCACAGTCATTAAAACAATGTGTTTAGCTTTTTGAATACGAAACACTTAACTGTATTGTGAAGTTTGCTATAAGACCTTCCCTGTGCTTAATAATATTCAAGCATTTCTTTTTTAGAAATGTGTTTGAGGGCTGGAGAGATGACTCAGTAGTTAAGAGCACTGGCTGTTCTTGGAATGGACCTGGGTTCAGTTTCCAGTACTTAAAATCACCTGTAACTCCAGTTCCAGGTGAACCAATGTCTTCTTCTGGTTTTTGAAAGCCCCCGGTACACATGTCACATACACACGTACACACAAGCAAAAACTCATACACATTAAAAGCAAAAATCAATCTTTAAACACTGTGTCAGCTCATTAATGACACATAATAATTGGTTTCACTATGATGTTTTCATATGTGTATTAGATATTTTGGTCATATCAGTCCTTCTATTACCTCTCATGTCCCCTTCCCACTCCCTCCAGCTTGCTTTCTCTTCCAATTACTCTGCCTCTACCTTCATGTAAGGTTTACTTAAAAATTTTTTTGATCCAAATGATTCCATTTGGGGTTATTCATGAAGTGAGGGTGAGGAGCTATTTATAAGAATATGTGCTCCTTACTAGTACACTAGCCACTCCACTAAACAAAATGTCTTTCCTGCTCCAGCACCATTAACTGCAGATAGATTCTAGGGAGCTCTGGAGCTTCATGAGCTCCACTCCCTCCATGAAGGGAAGGTTGACAGGCCTGCTCTTGTGTAGGGATCATGCAAGTACTCAGAGCTGCTGAGAGTTCAACAGTGCAGCAGCTGTGTCATGGCTGGAAAGCAGTGTTCTCTTACATTGTTTCTCCCTCACTTGTGAGAGGTTTCCTGACTCTTGGAAGGGGTGATGTAGATGTCTGATTTAGTAAATGCTTTTACCTTCAATGTCTTAGGCTCATCCTCCTGGGACAACATTTTGGTGGCCTGGTTGGGGAACTCTCCATTTGGCTCCATGGGCCACTCTTTCCTCTGTGGCTTGTGGCAGTTGATGGAGCAGTTCATGGCAGCTGATAATTTCTGTCTGGAAAGGTTTTGCAATGAGATTCAAAGCTTCAGACTGAAAGTAATTAGTCCTTTACCCCAACAGAGAAGTCTGCAATTCACCGCTTAGCTTGTACCCTGATGCCCTGACAAATGAAGGTGATGTAGAGTACAGACTCCCCAACCACTTCTTGGACAGACACACTTCTAGGGCCAACAGCTACTCAGTTGCATGTGGCACAGAAGGAATTGAGACAGAAAGAGTAAATGTCAGTCCTACTTGATTGTGTGAAAACACCTTTGTAATTGATTTTGGAATGAGTACATGGTAAGGGTCCCTCTAAGGGCCATGACAGGAGTGCATGCAAGTGAGGTGTTCAGAAGCTTGTTTCATTCAGTTCTCATTGTCTGAGAAGAAGACAGTATATTGAACTGGTAACCAGACTGTCAAAAGGTCAGTTTTGGGACATGGGAAGATGGCTCAGTGGGTAAGGCCCTTGATGACTACTCCCATGGTGAAGTTGCACCACTGATTGGTAGTTGGAAGCTGGGTGGCAGATGTGATCTGGGTGATAACTGGGACCCTTGATGTTGATCCTTAAAAAAATCAGGAAAATTCTGGACAAAGCTAAAAATACACCTCATTCAATACCTTCTCTCCCCAGGAAGCCTGATAAACTCATGTGCTATAACTATTTTACAATTCCTGAAGGCAGAGAGGAATAGAGTTGTGTGTAAGATGTCCTTGCAGAGTTTATTTCATTACCAAAGAAAGAAAATGTCTATGGAACCATCAAACAATGTGACATATTTACTGTGGGTAGAACTTTCTGGATGTTGACACAATTAGTGGTGTTTAATTGTGACAGAGAAAGATAATGAAGCTGTTCAACGTGATACTGTAGTTGGTGGAAGGGCAGCTATAAGTGAAGAAAAAAAGGCTGGAAGTTTACAGGGATGCATACAGACTTGGGGTCCATTAGCAGGCCATGTAGTGCCTGGACCATTGGTTAATAGGGAATGAGAAACATTGGGAGGTGACAAGAGGAAGAGAAATCCTTGTGGTCATCACTGACTTCCCAGACAGGAAGATCACCAAGAAATCACCCACTCAGTCTATCAAATTTGATGGAGTTGCCTTCCTGTTGATCTAGGCAATATCTACTTGTCCTTTCCCCATGGTGCTTTAAGAGTTCCTTGAGCCAGTGACTCAAATTTGCTATGGAGATCTTCAGATATTTTATTAGTTCCTCATTATTCTTACATTTATTCATGATACCTCCAGCTTCAAGACTAATTGGTGTCCAGTTCATATTCATTGTGTTCAGGATGGAGTACTTTTCGCTGATGTTAAATCACCAGGAAGCACCAATGATTTGTCTGTGTTCATACTTAGAAAGCATGATTGTAGTGGGTAGCTGTTCCAGCTTTGACCTGGAAGCACTACCTCTAGTGAGGCTTCCAGTAACTGCTATGCCTACCTATGATCTGCCCCTGGGGCGGGGTTGAGATGGGAGCCCTTAAGACCAGAGAACCATCAGTGCTGGCATTCTTGGTTCCTCGTGATGCTGGATGATGAATGGAAGACCGAGTCAGAGTTCTCCAGAGAACCCTCCTGCACTTCACCTCACCTTTCCTTTAAACTAGCGCCTTTACTGGCTGTAAGTTACCCCCAAATAAACCTCCTTTTAACTACGAGGAATTGCCTTGTTAAACCCCCACTTCACATGATGGCCTGTAAAGTGGGGTGACTTGCAACCCACATACAAAGCCATCATTCTTCACTTTTGATAGGTCCATCACTCCTCAAAGGTCAAAACTTTTCCCACTGGCTTATGAGCCAGTATCATTTCCACATGACTTGGTTACCCATTGGGTACCATAGGCTTCCCAGGTTGGGCCAGTGCTCAGCTAATTCACACAGATACATTCACCATCTCATTCCCACATATGCACTGCCCTTCCTCTCTCTTGCTACCTGTCTCTGCCTCTGAATTTGATCCCACACTTACCATGGACCTTGGGTGTCCCTTATTTTTATCTGAGAAGGATTATAGATTCACAATGAGACAGATTCAGATGGAATAAATCTCTAAAAGGTTTACAATGTGTGTAAAAATGTACATAGGCTTGGAAGAGAGAGGAAAAGGAGTATATGCAGTTATATAAAGAAATAGATAGTTTTAAAAATAAAGTCTTTAAAGAGACAGTAAAAGTAATATAAAAAATAAGGCATGTAAAGATGAAAATCACACAGAGAGTCTGGATTATATTGTCTTTGGGATTTTTAACTGCAGAAAGACATTTGATTGTAAAGGCTGCGGAGTTAAATCAATATGTATATTTTAAAGGTATCTTGACTTCAAAATTTGGATCTAAGGATATGTTGCTTTGGAAAGGAGGCTCTGCTTTTGTTTCCACAGGAAGGAAGAGGCTGTGGATTTGTTCCAGGTTAAGATGGATCAGATATGATCAAGCCAGACCTCCTGATCCTTAACAGATGGTACCTATCAACAAAGGTTACAGTTGGTCTTCCCAGGACTTGAACATTATCTCAAATTTTCTCAGGATCTCCATAAGATTGCCAGTGCCCCCAGGAGGAAGTAGTGTGAGAAACTACATTCAATTTCCCAAAATATTGTTTATAAATGTTTATTTTTATTTAAAGGGGGTTGATTATAAATGCAATCTCTTTCTAAAGAAGAAAAGGGGATATTATAGATATGATAGGATAAAAGTAGATTATTGAATCTACTTTTAAAGAGCAACAACTCGTTTAAAATGTTTTACATGACTATACATCTTAGTTTATTACAAATTTAAAGTTTATTTTGTTATACTGTATGTATATTTCTACTCTTGTTTAAGGTATGTTTGTGCAGCTCATTTAAAATTATGATGTATAATTAGGAAATACAGATTAATAATTAGTCATCCATGATAAACTTATAGACATGTTAGTTAAGTTTTCTTGGTGTACATAGATATATTTCAATTAGGTAGGTAATATTCAAACACTTAAAAGACCTACAGAATATGGCATTTAAAATGTTTTGAGAACTTAGACTTTTCTGGACAATGAGACAAGTCTGCTCCTGGCAGCACCAATTTACTTCAAAGAAGATGATGTGCCTTGAAGAAACTCCATGTGGAGTATGCTTTCCTTGTGGTAAAAGTTAGCCATTTGGGCAAGAAACTGTTCTTGCCTGAACTGCTTGACAAAACGTTGTATAGACTGGACATGCAGGACCCATGGAAAAATGACCACTAAATTTTGCCAAAACAAGGTGAGATGGTTCTTCAAGTTCCCGCTTTACAGAGGAGACTCCCAGACATTCTACAGGACTCAAGGAAAAGTATCTGAGATACTAGGCCTATAGGCTGAAGATGGATGCCCCAACATTGCAGAGGCACTTTGGGTCACTGTCCATGCAGCCAGCTGTCTCTGTCATTCTAGATTTTTGGAAGTTGCTTACAATGCACTTCCTGTTTACTTAGGTAATATTATATCCTTCTGGGGTCTTTGATGTAGTTGAAGACTAGATAATTATAATTTTCCTTGGTAAATATAAAAGATAAATTAGATATGAAACCTTAGACCCACAAATATAGGATAGATAGAATGTTTTCTTTAATTTTGCCAAATACAAATAGACTAGATATTATAACTGTAATTCCTGCTTGATAATTGTTCTATTATATATAATTTTACTATGTTAAAGTTAAAACCTTCCTTTTTGATTACACAGAAAGGGGAAGTGCTGTGGGATGTCTTTCTGTATGCTGTGAATATGTGTTGTTTCCATTGGTTAATAAATAAAGCTGTTTGGCCTATGGCAAGTCAGGTTATAGCTAGGTGGGAAATTGAAGGGATAGACAGGAAGAAGAAAAGCAAAGGCAAGAGAGATGCCAGACTGCCACCCAAGAAACAACATGCCAGCAGACCAGTAAGCTATGAAACACATGGCAAAACACAGATTAATAGAAATGGGTTAATTTAAGATATAAGAGCTAGCTAGAAAGAGGTCTGCCATAGATCATACAGTTTGTAAATAACATAAGCCTCTGTGTGTTTACTTGTGTCCAAGCAGCTACGAGACATGGGTGGGGGAGATTCATCCTGACCACAGGGATGGGCAGGACCAGAGAAACCTTCTGACTACAGGGAGAGTGGCTACACCACATGAATTTTCACAACCTTCTCCGGAGCATCTTCAACGTACAGTAAGGAAGCATGTCTTTTAAGGAGTCGGAGGAAAGCCTGGGTCATTTCTCCTGGGTGCCCTGTACCAGTCATCACCATCACATAGCCACCCTCACTAAGGGTCATTCAGTTCCTGCCTCCCATCACTCCTAGGCTCTGCATCCCTAGGCCTCTACTGTCTTCCTCCCTTCTTTCTCATGTTCCAGACTCAGCCCTAGGCCCTGCTGCAGACCATGGAAGTTCAGAATAAAGTGGTAATGACTAGCTGTGCTTCCTGACTCAGGGCCTGATGGGAGGGGCCTGAGGAGCAGGGAGGAGCCCTATTCAAAAAGGGCCCTTGGTCCTGGCTCTCCAGGCCATGAGTGGGGTTCCAGATGTAATTTCCCTCTCATTCTGAAAATCTCAAAATCTGAGAGTAGTACGAATAGGTTTGTGTGTGACAGTCCTTACCCAACTTTGTCCATGTGAGCAGCCCAGAATGGAGTAGGGCAGGATTATCAGCAGGACAGAGATGTTGGGTTTGATGGCCATGGTTGAAGACTGGTCCACATTTGGAGTAGCAGTTGGTGAGGCTGAAGTGGAAACACGAGTTGAGTCTTTGACCAGACCTCAAATCTGAGGAAATCTCATCTTAGCTTCTGAGGTCCTCAGGTAATTCAGCAACACACAGAGTTCCATTCCTGTTGCTAAGCCACAACTGTTTAGGTGAGTCCCAAGTAGGAAGGGAGAGAGGGCATGTCCCCTGACCTCAAAAGATTCTTGCAGCTATGGTAGGGGGAGCAGGGTAATAATGGAACCTCATATTTCCTCTATCAGGAAAGGAGGCCTGAGGATGATCTGTGAGGATGGTGGCAGGGAAGAATAAAGAGATCAGGTGTGATGAGAAGCAACAGTGACTCTAGAATGAGGAAAAGGCCAGGAAATAAAAGGATGCTCAGACTGTGACAGCCTGTGAGGACCACAGTGAGAGAACAATGTAAACACAATTAATGAGATAGGAGAGGGTGAGAAATGAAATGATTGATGGAAAAAAGGCCACCAACCCAAGAACTCACGGTGATGAGATTATTACATACACACACACACACACACACACACACACACACACACACACACACACTCGCACACCTCATCTGCAGAGAGCTTCCTCCCTTTCTTGCCAGTTAACTATAGGCTCCAGCTTTTCTTCCCAGTGTGATTTGAACTCTGCAAGCCAGAGTTCAATAGACTGCAAGCCTCTTGCAGTTTCCCCATGAGGTCATTTTTAAGAAGGCAGTTATATCCCTGTCTTTCTCCCACATCTCTTTCATAGAGCTGGATCCAGGATCAACTTCAGTCCATTTTCTAGTGTTTGAGTCAACATGCAACATTTTGTGTCCATTGAGGTCAAAGTCCCAGGATCCATTGAAATGTCCATCTACTTCATGCCAACAACACATCGTGGCCTGCAGAGTGAGAGGCTCTGGAAAGAGATCAGCCTCTGGCCTTGAATTCTGTGTGCCTACCCTCCCTTCCCATCCTCTGACTTTGCTCTACCCTCCACATTTTAGCCTTCTACTAGACTTCTTTGATGGGACTGCTAGCAATTCATTTTTTTTTTCCTCCATGAAAACAATGAATATTCTTAACCCATCACAAACCCTGTTCTTTCCTTCAGGGAGTCATCTAATATGTTCTTTTATTTACTTTGTAACAGTGGGGTTTGTACCTAGGGCCTCATGCATGCTAGGCAAGCACTCTACCACTGAGCTACACCCCCAGCACTATGGGGCCATTCGAAATTACCTCTGATTGTGTTATTCTCCTGCTTTGTGTGAATCACTTTTGCTTTGAGCAGGTCAACTCCATCTTTCAGAGTAACAACTTTGTGGCATTCCATCTGTTCCCCAGAACACCACTGGCATGGCAGTTGTTGGTTCTGTTGTAGGAAATAAAAGTCTCTTTGTTCAGTTGGCCTTGGACTTGGTGCCAACATGGTCCAGACCCTGAGTTGCCAACAGTGAAGCTGTAGCAAAGAGAAGCAGCGTCTGTGAAGGAAACATGCAGTGAGGTTAGGGATGTGGAGCAGGGGCTCAGAGACAGTCTCTGCCTGTGGAAGAAGAAAGTCCTCTGGAAGGGTGTCTTTTTTTTTTAAAAGAGAGAAATAAGTAATAAAATCAAATCCCAGACTGAGCTTCCACTGCACTAAGTACAGCATAGCCATTCTCTCTTGTATGAAGATGCAGGCCAAGGTGTGGCCAACCCCTGCTCTCCAGCAGGAGAATTCTCTTATCTGTTATTTCATGTTTTTGCTAGGGGTAGGCCCTGTCAGTTATGGCAAGAAAGGTTCAGGATGTCTTTTCTAGATCTGCTCATTCTGAAGAATTTCCAGAAGCTGCCCATGTAGACTGTGTGGAGACAGGATGGAGCGTGAGGCTGGTGGGGCAGAGTGGAGCAGGGTGAGGATGGAACAGAAGTTGCATGCAGACAGTTTTTACTGATCTGTACTCTCAGATTATAGACTTGAACATCTTTGCTGGTTAGTTTTAACTGTCAGTTTGATACAGCCTAGAGTCACCTAAGAAGGGAGTGTCTATTGAGGGACTGTTTTGACTATCAATGATATAGGAATGCCCAGCTACTGTGGGCATTACCATTCCCTGGGCAGGTGGCTTCTGACTGGATATGAAATCTAGCTATGCAGGACCTAGTGATCCAGACAGCAAGCAGCATCCTCCATGGTTCTTGCTATGCCTCTCTGGCTGGGAAGCAAGTTCCTTGGTCATAGATAATGCTGTGTGGAATAGCAAGAAGGCCTGCTTTTGAGTACGTGCTCTGACTTGCCTCAGTGACAGACTGGCTTAGAAGTAGAAGTCAACTAAATCATTGTCTCTCTTATATCGCTTTTGTAGAGTGTTTTATCACAGCAACAGAATGAAACCAGAACAAAACATTGGCAGATTCCCTGGGATACAATGCAGTGTTCTAGGGATGGCTTCCTGGAACTGGTCAGAGGATAGCCCACACTACAGGACAAAGATAATCTAGGCTGGTTAAATCTGGTAGTAGAAGAGTGGAGATCAAAAATCTCAGAGAAATGCGTGTGCCAGAGTGGATGTAACAGCAAACATTTCCAGGGGAAGTGTGCAGAGTCCATGCTGCTCTGTGGGATGCTGGAGCACCCCTGTTGAGAAGCATAGTGAGCATGTCCATAGAGAAGGCCACCAGCACTGCTAGAAGGTCAAGGTTGATGATGGCTCAAGGCTGGGATGGTATTAGGAAACTGTATTTCTAAATTGGAATCCCAGCAGTAAGGTACAGAAATTCCCATCAGGTGGAGTGGTCAGGAGGCAGTAACATCAAAGACAGGGGTCCATCAAGGAGTAAGGGGGACCCACCTTGAAGCCTAACTGCTTAAGGGGGTCATGGCTAACAGAACACAAAAATCCTAAATAGAGATAGATGGTTAGCCAACCCAGATGTGGCTGGATTTTAATAGTTAAAGACAGAACAGATGATCAAGAAGCTGAGAGCTGCTGTCCCATGAAAACCCCAGGCTCCTGTGCCCATTGTTGAAACTGAACCATTGGGGCTAGAGAGGTGGTGCAGTGGTTAAGGACACTTGTTGTTCTTGCAGAGGATCCAGGTTTGATTCTTACCAACCACACATGGAGCTCACCACTGCCTGTAACTCCAGTTCTAGGAGATCTGATGCCCTCTTTGGACCTCTAAGGGCACCAGGCACATATGTGATGCACATGCATACATGCAGTTAACACATAAATTAAATCCAAAGAAACAATTAAAACTGAATCACCTCAAAGACAGACCCAGATTGCCTTCCTAGGAGGACCAATCAGGTTCCAATAAGAGGGACCATTCAGCCCTGCATCAAGTACTGTCATTCTTTTGTATCACTTCATTTCTGCCCTGTCACTCAGGGATGAACCCCTAGATGCTCCTGTGAATGTCTAGTGTGGTGGTTTGAATGAGCCTGTCCTCTATAGACTAGGATGTCTGAACACTTGATCCCCAGTTGGTGGCAGCTGTGTGGAGAGGTTTAGAAGATAAGGCCTTGCTGAAGGAAGTATGTCACTGGGGTTGTGGCTTTAAAACCCATTCCCATTTCTTCATCTCTGGACCTTTTTTGACATTTAAGATGTGGGCTCTCAGCTGGACATGGTATCACAGGGCTCTCATCCTAGCACTTGAGAGGCAGAGGAAGGCGAGTCTTAATGAGTTTGTGTCCAGCTTATTTTACATAGTGAGTTTTAGGACAGCTGGAACTGTATAGTGAAACCTTGCCAAAAACCCAAACTAAACTAAAAATAAGTGGGCTCCAACTTGCTGTTCTAGCCACCATTCATGTCAGTTGCCATGCTTCTCTGCTGTGAGATGATTGACTCTTGTCCCTCTGAAACTATAAACTTCCTCAAACCCTTCCTTCTGTAAGTTACTGTGGCCTTGGTGTTTTATCACAGAAACAGTAAAGTTAATATCACTACTATATAAACATTGAACTCTTCGTAGGACCGAGTGTCTTTGTTACACCTGCTCATCTCTGTTCTTTTATTTTGAAAGCAGCCAGAGATAATACATCCATGAATAGCATGGCTGGTCTGCATCTAGGGTGCTATTACCCAGCACAATCTGTCAGCCTGAGACATCAGTTCTAGGAAATGGCCCTGGTTGGAGTTCATGGCACTGTCTAATAGAAGCATTGCCTTGCTTGGTGAGAAGCCAGCCTGATCCACCTGCAGCAGGAAAACACACTCCATTGTGGCTTCTGGCATGGTACTGGGCCCTGGGAGAGAGCAGCCTATGGTCCTGGGCTATCAGAAGTCCCATCAGGCCTCAGGCAGATATCATGAGTTGAGCTCTTTCCCACTAGGTTATTAGGTGGACAGGTCACAGTCAGACAAGATGTCCAGAAGTGAGACATTGCTGCAGGGACATACAAAGTCACTTGTTTGTTGAGAGCTGCCTAGGAGGGAGAGATAATGACTCTTGTCTGACAGAACATCTCCTCTTTCCCAGAAAGTTATGGAAATATTTCCTCATGTAGAGGAAGTTACTGAAGTTAGGATCAAGTAAGCCACCATCTCTCCCTCAGCAAGGATCTCAGGCGTCAAGGAATGTCTTCAATGGCCACAGTATCTAAGGAATACACTGGACAGCAAAGGAGAGATGAAGACGCCCTAAACCCCAGACCTCCTCCTGTCATTTCTAGCTGACCCAGAAGTCATAGGCAGCATAGAACCCACTGCTGTCTGGGAAACATGCAGCTTTCACAGTGCTTTTGGAGACATTTGGGGGGTTGGGCACCAATACTGGTACATGGGATATACCCTTATCCCTTAATGGATAGAGGACAAATCTGCTGTCCCATTTATCAGCTTGTTGCATTCTGAATCTGTCACACTGAATGCAGACCTGATTATTTGATCCAGGACAGATATGGTGAGGCTTGACAAGTTGAAAATATTTAGTGCCTACCATTTACAGAAAAACAAACCCTCCCCTTCGGAAATGAACACCAGTATCTGATGCCATCTCTCCAGGAGGTAGACTCTATGGGCTTAGGAGCAAGGACAGAAGATTCCATAGGTCCCCACTCAGTACATTGCCAGAGTCCTCCATAGTGGACAAGGTGTGCTAGCCTCTGATTAACTGAGGTGTCTTCAAGTATTAGCACAGATTGTCACCTGGTGGAAGAGGGCATAAATGCACTTATGAATTGGAAGGTGGGGAAGGCTAGCAGAGACAGAAATGGAGTGAGTAGCGG